>VDFB02049521.1:0-28032 GCA_007258455.2 Sequoia sempervirens | reverse complement strand
AAACTAATGCTAAACTAAGAAGACAAATTACTCACCAGTGGGCCCCCTTAGATAAGTATCCTCTAAAAATAATGAAAAATCAGATGCTCGAACTTAGAACTTTATTTTATTCACTGTGAATTATGAGTACAAAAGAGTAATGTATCTATATTACTGAAAAATGGAGAGTGCAAGTACAATATCAAATCATGCAACTCCTTAGAAGGAGCATCAGATCATTATTTATACTAACAGCTAAATGAGGTAGTCAACTCCACGACTAGGAGAATTCCATTTAAGAAAAATAGAGAAAATGGAGCGATGGTGGTTACGCGTGCATGGAATCTAGTCAGACATGCAGGTCCAAATGCAAATTCAGCTCAGCAATAACACTCATCCATGCTCAGCAATAACACTCATCCATTCTCAATCATTAAAGTCCACTACAAGGTGGTTACGTTCATTTGCATGAAGAATATTTGTCGTCGGCCTCCTTTGACTTGGAGCGATTCCTTTTGTTGGCCATTATGGTGCATGCCCAACTAGTGGTGTCTTCCTCAACTTAGCATATTAAATCTCCATGGCAAAGTCAGTACGCATAATAACTGCACATCTATAACCACCTTAAGGAACATTCATTAACCACATGAAAAATCAATATAGATAATCCACATAATATGCCAAATGTCATTAAAGCTTGTAGAGTTAGGATTAAGTCCAATGCCAATGGTTTGAGAGAAACATTATGAAAATACCAACATTTAACATTAAATTCCATGACATCTACCAAAAAATAAACTATAGATTCTACCCAAAATTGGACCAAAAACTAGGCTCATCAACTAGTATGACAATCAATTGTTGGATTTCATTTAGTATATTGACTACATCCAAGATGAGAACTTAATTTTGAATTGCTTGATCAAGGGTTTTAACTCTACTATCGTGTACGCAATGTGTATAGTTTTCCAAAAATACCTTTAGTTCACTATGGAGAAGGCCTATATTTCAAAGGAGGTTCATGGGAGATCACAGGAGGTATGTAAGCAGTTTCAAAATTATAACTAGGACCATCAAGACTAGGGTTTATGTAGGCCTCACCTCTTGATGAAGGGAGGATTTAGAACCTCTTCTAGGACACATAGGCCCCAAAAATAGTTGCAACAAACCTAGAGTCCTAGACTACCGCAGGGTGCATAAGGTGGTCATGCTAGGGTATGGTAGATTTAGGGACCACATATGGACCAAAGACTATAGGATCAACATAGAAGACCCTAGGATCCTAGAGATCCTTCAAAGGAGGACATAATGATTCCAGTAGGCCTAAGACATCTCAATTTAACAAGATTTAGTCAGCACAAGTTCAAATGACAGGACCTTGTTATGTGTGTGGTGGTACAAGGCACTTAGCTAGAGATTTCCCACAAGGTTATGGAGTAAGTGGGATCCATGCTAGATATTCAAACAAGATAATAGGAGATGTAGGCAAGGTCTTCATATATTTTGTAGTGGTGAACAGATTTCAAGCTAAGCATTAGGCCACTATCATTGAGGTTGTATGTATGATTAGTGATGCCTCATTTAGTATTATATTTGACTCTAGGGTATTTGATTATTTTGTTTCCCCATATATAGTGGAGTGTTTCAAGCTAGTGTCATCTAGGAAGGATGATAGGTTGGATGTTGATTTGGTTTCATGGGCTAAGGTGACAATAGATTCAATGGATCAAGATTGATAGTTAGTTCTTGGAGCTATTGCTATATTAATGGATCTTCAAGTTACACCTTTGGTATCTTATGATGATTCTAGGTATGAATTAGTTTAATATACATCAAGCTAAGTTTGATTGTCATCATAAGGTGATTTATTTCCTTGATGATCGTGGTATGGTACAATGATAGTTATTTTAGTGTAATGTCCCCTTCTCAGTAGTCACCCAAAGATCGTTTAGCCTTTATTTATTCCCAAAGGCTAAATAGGAGAAATATGGGAATAAATATTAAATTAATTATTTGTGAAGTTATCTCAATAAATTAATATCATAAGATAGCTTTATATTTAATTAAGTTAATAAAGTGACTAAAATAAATATTATATCATAAAGTCAATTGGGAATAAAATAATATTATTTTCTAGAAGCTTCTTGAAAGTGAATGAAAATTCTTTATAAGGAGCTCAATGCAAGCCATTTCATCATGTCTTGAGTTATTCTATTTTCATACTTATGTGGTAAGAGCTTGCATGTGTGCATTGTCCTAGGGTTTGAAGACTCTAGGATACCAGGTTCGATTGTGTAATATCAACCGTAGTTGGAGATTCGGGAGGGAGAAACTTCAATCTTCCATTTGAGCAAAATTTCATGGTCTATGACCAAATTTTGGTGGTGTGGAGATATTTGATTTTTGGAGGATATATTTGCAGAAATCTTGAAGATCATTGGCAGCCATTTTGGGTTCAATTCTTGGCGAAGAAAATTGGAGAAAGAATTTTCAATTTGTATCAAATAGATTGCTTCATTTAGGGATGATTTCTTGGCTGTGAGGAAATCAAATTTTGAAGACTATCATTGGCACTTTAGGCGCAACAGATTATACATCAGATATAATTCAACTTTTAGCTTGCTGGTCAATTTGGGCATCAATTTTGTTTGGAGAGGGGCCGTTGGCCACCAGGGAATAAAGCAATGTTCTTTAGCATCAAAAGAGACAACTTTGAGGAAGGAATCTATTGAGTATTGCATTGCTTCAAAGACTTCAAACCAAGTTCATTTTACATTGTAATCATTTGCATTTACTGCATCTTCATTTCAGTTCATTGCTAGTCTATTACAATAGACTGTAATTACACTTGGTCATCATAGCATGTCATTGTCATAAGCAACATTTCTATATTGGAATATTATCATATAAGCTGGGTCCTTTTATTGGACATTTTCGATCTTGTAGGGTATTTAGAATTTGAGATATTTCAGTATTGTAATAAGGTGCAAGTCATTCAAATGAATATTAGAATGCATGACAACTATTTGTCATAATATCTATGATATTTACTTTCATTTTCAGTCATACATAAGTCTTGAAAAAATTAGAAAATACATTCCATCACATCTCTATTTTCATTTCATTTATTTAGTATAGTTCCATTTGAGTATTTCAAGTTCATGATATCAATATATGCATCAAAGCACAAAAAGAAACAACAAACAACAGTTGAAAGTATTTGCAAGAAAAGTGTTTGATGAAATTCCTGAGCAACAAATTTTTAAAATTAAGGATAGATTTGGCAAGGGTCCTTATAGTGGTATCAGAGCTATGGTTCCTTCCAGCCTGTAGGGGTTCATGAGTGATAGGTATCAGAGGTACATGGAAAGAGAAGAAAAAAAGAAACAATATTAGTGTCCCCAACCCTATCCAGAGCAGGATACTTTATCAGCTGCAATAGCAACAAGACAACAAAACATTGAAGTGGATTCATCTAGCACAATGGGTGACAAAAGAAGTGGCAGTCCAAATCAAGAAGAACATAGAAGAGAAGAACCAAGTGGGAAGAACTCATGAATGCATTTTTGAATGAACAAAGGACAAAAAATCAAAGGTTAGCATAGATGATGGATTTCATTACAAGAAATATGCACAACAATAACAACAATGTTAATGGAGGTAACAATGGACATGGAGACAACTTGGTCAAAAACAGGACTCCTAATCATCGGGCTACACAAATAGGGTGAAGACCCATGATTTTGGTCTTCCCAAGTAGAGAAGATCCACAAGAAGATAATGAGCTCAATTGATCGAGCTATAGGAGCAACTTCGATAGGATTGGTTGGATGCTAGTCCAAGTTTCCAACATGATATTTCTCTCCAGGATTACATAGACTTGAGGATGAGACACAAACCCAATAGGGGTTACAAAGGAGTATTGCAATGAACTTGGGAGGAAGGTAGGAAAATTGAGTTTTCCTTATTTTGATGGATCAGGGAAGACATCAACATGAGCTTGGGTGCAAAAAATTGATACTTATTTTCAGCTAAATCCTATGCTTGAAGATGAAGCAATCAAATATGCTACCATAGATTTAGATAGAGTTTCTCATGAATGGTGGCATCATGGATCAGTCACAATGGTCCATGACCAAATCACCTCCTATGCAAAATTCACTGAAAGGTTGATTGAGAGGTTCAATGTCAAGGATCCTGAACTCCATTTCAAAGAGTTAGCTCAGCTGAAATAGTGGGGATCATTGGATACTTATATTTCTAATTTCCAGAGGTTGGGTGTTCTAGTAACCAATATCTCAAAGAGAAGGTTAATGGTTCTATTCATGGATGGTTTGATGGATCCCTTGAGAGGTCGGGTTAAAGCTCTCAACCCCACTTCATTACAAGAGGCAATCAAGAAAGCTAGAGACATGGAGTTTAGTAATCAAAAGAGCAACTTCTTAGGAAATCAGAAGAACAAATATCCACCTCATAGTTCTTCCTCCCATAAGGACAAAGGAGAGAAGCTTTCTCATAAGGAACAACCCAAGAGGAGCAAAGAAGAGGAAGAGGATTGCGAGGAGTGTAGAAGAAAGAAAATATGATATCATTACATAGAGCACTTGGAGCCTAGACACTAATTCCTAGGTAAAGGCAAGGTTCACTTCATTGAGGTTGTATCAGAGAGTGAGGATAGTGATGATGATAGATAGACATAGGGTAGTGAGGAAAACAACTCATATGAGGAGCAGCCTCAGGAGAAGGGTAAGAGTAACACCATTGCTACTTTATCAGGTACTCCTAGATTCAATTCCTTTAGAGTCAGGGGAGCCTTGCAAGGACAATGTATCTCAGTGTTGATTGATAGTGGGGCCACCCACAACTTCATTGATGCAACACTAGTGGTGAAGCAGGGGTTTCCAATATAAGGTTTTGAGGGTTTTAATGTGATGGTGATAGATGGGTATAGCATGTCATGCACTAGGAGGGTTTCACGGTTTCCTATCACATTGGGAAATTATACAGTCACCGATGATTTCTATGTGGTGGAATTAGGTGACACAAATGATGTCCTTGGCATTTAGTGGCTACATTCACTAGGGAAATATTCACAGAACTTTTAGACCATGGAGCTCAAATTCAGAGCAACAAATGGCAGGAGAGTGGTACTTATAGTTATGGCTACCAAGGCACCAAAGGTTGTGTTAGCTTAACACATGGACATAATCTTTTAGCATGGTGATGTAGCATGGGAAGTAGAGTGTTTGATCACCACCAAGGAGACTCCTGATTTGGATTAGCCATATCACATTGACATTTAGGAGCTATTGGGGAAGCATGACAAGGTGTTTGGAGAGATACCTCTAGGGATGCCACTTGATCGAGGATTTGAGCACACCATTGAGTTGGAAGAGGGGGCCGAACTAGTCATCACCGCCCCCTATTGTCATCCTAAGAAATTTAAGGATGAGATTGAGAAAGCAATCAAGGAATTGTTTGAGATGGGACATATACGACCAAGCTCTAGTCCCTTTGCTTCTTTGGTAGTTTTGGTGAAGAAGAAGGATGGGACAATGAGGATGTCCATCGATACAGAGCTTTCAACAAGAAGACTATCAAGAATAGGTACCCGATACCCAAGATCGATGAGTTGTTGGATGAGCTACATGGTGCAGTATAATTTTCCAAGATTGATCTTCGCTCAGGGTACCATCAAATCAGAGTTAGAGAGTAGGATATACATAAGAAAACATTTTGATGTCACTATGGGCACTATGAGTTCTTGGTCATGTTATTTGGGTTGACAAACGCACCTGCTACATTTTAGTCCTACATGAATCACATTTTCAATAAGCAATTGTATAAGTTCCTTTTGGTATTCTTTGATGACTTGCTCATTTATAGCAAGACTTGGGAGGATGACTTGAGATAGCTTGATGAGATCTTGACTATCATGGAGTAGTCACTGTATGCTAAGGCCTTGAAGTGTGAGTTTGGCCTTAAGGAGATTTTGTACTTGGGGCATGTGACCAGTGCATAGAGGGTACAAGTTCACCAGGAAAAGATACAGGCAATACTCAATTGGCCAGCACCTAGGACACTCACAGAGCTGCGAGGATTCTTTGGATTGTGCAATTACTACAAGCGATTTGTGAGGATTTTCACAGTTAGGAGCACCTTTGAGAGACCTCACTAAGAAGGGTGCATTTAGTTGGTCAGAAGAGGCACAATGAGCTTTTGACAATCTCAAGGAGGTGATGAGTAGTTGCCTAGTCCTAGCACTTCCAGACTTCACCCAACCTTTTGTTCTTGAGTGTGATGTATTAGGTGAAGGCATAGGAGCAGTTTTGATGCAGAATCAATAGCCCATTGCTTTTGAGATCCGCAAATTGAGAGGGCCTAAGAGACTTTACTCCATTTATGATAAGGATATGCTCGCCATAATGCACACATTGGCGAAGTTTAGAAAGTACTTGGTTGGAGGGAAGTTTGTGGTGAGGACCGACCACAATAGTCTCAGGTATTTCTTGGAGCAGAAAAATTTGAACGAGAGGCAACAAAAATGGGTTAGTAAGATACAGGCCTATGACTTTGATATAGAGTACGTGAAAGGGAATAACGTTGTTGTTGATGCCCTTTCCAAGAAACCTGCCACTTGTTCACTTTTAGAGATTTCAGTTGATTGGAAGTCTCTCTTATTAGTCGAGTACTCCAAGAATTAATTTGCATTTGAGGTGATGGATGGACTAGTACAAGATGACAGGTACTGCGTTGTGGATGATGTGATATTCTACAAGGATAGGGTCTACTTGGTGCCAGAGTTTAAGTTGAAGGAGAGGATACCACAAGCTTCACATGACACTCCTCTAGCAATCCATCAGGGTTATTTGAAGACATACAGACAGGTCAAAGAGAGGTTCTCTTGGAAGGGCCTCAAGAAGGATGTTTTGAGACATGTCAGGGAGTGTGTGACTTTCCAGCAAAACAAATCTGAGCATACACATCTGACTGGTCTATTGTAGCCCTTGCCCATTCTAGAACAGAAGTGGGAGATCATTTCCATGGACTTCATCATAGGTCTACCCAAGGTGCATGGGAGAGATTGTATCTATGTGGTGGTGGATTGGCTAATGAAGTATGCTCACTTTTTTTCTATACCTATAGAGTACAGGGCACCACAGGTAGCTGAGTTATTCTTTAGAGAGATCTTTAGGTTGCATGGGCTACCTAGATTCATAGTCAGTGATAGGGATAATAGGTTCTTGAGTTCATTCTGGTAGGAACTATTTAGGTTGGTAGGTACTGAGTTGACTATGAGCATGAGTTACCACCCTCACACAGATGGCTAGACAACTCGATTGTGAATAAGTGGGTTGAGGGGTACTTGCGCAACTACATCTTGAGACAATAAAGGGCATGGATTAAGTGGTTACACTTGGTAGAGTATTGTTATAATACCACTTATCATATGTCTATTGGGATGTCTCCTTTCCATGTATGGATATGATGTTCCATCATTCATGGACTTGGCTTTTGGGGAGAGCAAAGCTTCGAAGGCTAAGGATTGGATCCAGGAGAGTCAGGAAATCTTGAGAGCACTCAAGGATAACTTGGAGATGGCACAAAAAATAGAAGACTTATGCTAATAGACATGGAGTTGAACGCAATTTTGAGGTAGGGGACTTCATCTACCTTCATTTGTAGCCCTATAGATAGTCTTCTTTGAAGAAGAGCGGTGCGAAGAAGATGAAACCTAGTTTTATGGACTCTATAGGATCATCAAGCATGTTGGGGAGGTAGCTTATTAGTTGGAGCTTCCAGAGAGAAACAAGATTCATAATGTGTTTCATATTTCGTGCCTCAAGAAGGAACTTGGAAAATTGGTTACATCTTCATCATAGTTTCCATTGTTGGATGAGGAGGGACACTTGGTCCTAATTCCTGAGAAGATAATTGATACCTAGGAGAAGAGATTGAGGAATAGTGTGGTTAAGGAGTATTTGGTGAGATGGAGAGATTTTCCAGGAGAGTATGCCACTTAGGAAGGAGAGCAGATTCTTCAGCATCCGAGTTTGCAATTGCTTGGGGACAAGGAATTTTGAGAAGGGAGGACTATAATGTCCCCTTCTCAATAGCCACCCAGAGATTGTTTAGCCTTTATTTATTCCTAAAGGCTACATAGGAGAAATAAGGGAATACATATTAAATTAATTATTTGTAAAGTTATCTCAATAAATTAATATCATAAGATAGCTTTATATTTAATTAATTTAATAAAGTGACTAAAATAAATATTATATCATAAAGTCACTTGGGAATAAAATAATATTATTTTCTAGAAGCTTCTTGAAGGTGAATGAGAATTCTTTATAAGGAGCTCAATGCAAGCCATTTCATCATGTCTTGATTTATTCTATTTTCATACTTGTGTGGTAAGAGCTTGCATGTGTGCATTGTCCAAGGGTTTGAAGACTCTAGGATACCAGGTTCGGTTGTGCAATATCAACCCCAGCTGGAGATTTGGGAGGGAGATACTTCAGTCTTCCATTTGAGCAAAATTTTGTGGTCTATGACCAAATTTTGGTGGCGTGGAGATATTCGATTTTTGGAGGATATATTTGCAGAACTCTTGAAGATCATTGGTAGCCATTTTGGGTTTGATTCTTGGTGAAGAAAATTGGAGAAAGAATTTTTAGTTTGTATCAAATCAATTGCTTCATTTGGGGATGATTTCTTGGCTACAAGGAAATCAATTTTTGAATACTATCATTGGCACTTTGGGCGCAACATATTATACATTAGATATGATTCTACTTTTAGCTTGCTGGTCAATTGGGCATCAATTTTGTTTGGAGAGGGGTCACTATCCATCAGGGAATAAACTGTTACTTTTTAGCATCAAAAGAGACAAATTTGAGGAAAGCATCGATTGAGTATTGCATTGCTTCAGGGTAAATGCACAATCTTGTCACACTTTATAAAGGAATCGACCAACAACAAAAAAAAAAATTGAACTTCGACCACATAAAAGTGGTCTTTATGTTTTGAATTTACAAATGATGTAAACTAATGAAATGTATAACTTTTGATGAAGTTTATTCAAGACTATAATTTTTCAGATTTTTAAAAAAATTGTTTTCATTACTTTTTTATCAATTTAAGAACAAATTTTGGAATGCTAAAAATTTCAGAAAAAAGTGACTTCACAAGCCATCAAGAAATAAATTGAAAAAACTTCATTTCTCCCTTTTTTTTTCTCCAAATGGGTAACTTCAATACCTTGTGCATGGAAAAAAAATCAAATTTTGATGTATATTTTTCTCATAATAATATTTTAAAGTCAAACTTGTTAGAAGTCAACAATTTTCACAGGTCGTCAACTATTGTCTATTTTTTTAATCATTTTCAAAAAACAAATTATACTCTTTTGAAGAAAACTATCTCCTCTTGTGCCTCATATAGTTTAAAAAAAAATTAATATGGTTTACTATTTTCTTTTAATTTCTAATCAGCCTCTTTTTTAACTTTAACAACCTACTTGTATTATTTTAAAAATAAAATATATTAAAACTAGTCAAAATATTTAAAAAATTGCATATTCAGATTCACCACTTCGAGCTCTACAAAAGAATATTTTTTATTTAATAAAAAAACATAATTTTGACTAAAGAAATACTTTAGCTAAAGTTGAAAGTTTTAGAAAATTCTGAAAAAAACTGAGTTGGCTGCCAACTAGGATGCCACATAGACAATTTCAGTAGAAACAGTTTCTATAGAAACCCTTTCTATAGAAACCCCACGCAATAAAATAAGCCAATTTAAGCAGATTTGAAAGCGGCAAAGAGAAATTTTTTTTTTGGATTCAGCTGAAACATGTCTGGCCAAAAATGTTTCACTCGGCACTAATTCATTTGATTGCAAAATCCAACAAAAAATTCTGACGAAATATTTATAATTTGATGTATTGTTGGGTGCTTGTGAAATTTGAAGATTAATTTTTAATTCTTTTAAATTTTATCCCCAAAGTTCGTCAAAATTTCGATGAACTTGTGTTTCATCAAAATTTCGACAAACATGTTCATCCAAATTTCGACAAAAATGGAAAATCAGAAAAAAAAAATGAAATTGTGGCCGACATGAATAAAAGTGAGTTCACCTATTTACTGCGACAATGTTTTTCTATACTTGTGAATTTTCTATACTTGCAAATTTGCTCTACTTGTGACAATTTGTGGAGAACTAAGGATGATTTTCTTGGGAAAAATAAAAATAAAATCAAGAAGATATCGCCAGGTTGAGGGTAGTCATTGTTTGTTTCCAAAATTCAGTTGTGAAGTCACATTTGTATTTCCAAGTTTGAAAATCATATTTTAAAGCAACACCTCATCAGATTTCATTTTTAGACTTGTGCATTTTGAGAATATTATTTCCAGATTTTTTTGTGCAAGTTCAATATAATGATTTTAGGAGTTTAACGGTTGGAAATCATAGTAAAATCAGAATTTAATAAGTTCTGAAATTAGCATTTTAAAGTGTTTTTTGGGTTGATCATTAACTTCAAACTATCTTCTCTTTTGCAGGGGTGGTTGCATGCCGAATTTTTTTGGTGCAAAATATCAGAATTATTAGATTTTGTTACCTGTCTATGATTAAAAATTATTAGAGTTTGAGTTTAATATATTTTGAAGATCTAAATATTCAAGCTTGGTAAAGAAAAATCATGTCAGATAATATTAGTCGAGAACAAAATGAATAGACAATTGCTAGAATGTGGGATAGATTGAAAAAAAAGGTGATGGGAAATGTTATTGTCTCTTGGTAAATAATCAAAAAGGGTTTCTAAAAGACGGAACACTTTAAATCAAAACAACCGCGTTAATGTGCAAATATGGTCACATTGAAGGGCAAGGATTATCTACTGGTAAGTTGTTCATTATATATCTTTATATTGATTGAATTTGTAAATGTTTATATCATTTTAACATTTTATATATATATAAAAAATCACTTGATCACGATCATGGTTTATTTGTGTTGATCATTATTATAAAGGTTGGGCGCCCTAGGGCACAAGATATGGATTATCATGCCCCAAAGAATGTGGTTTTGCAAGCGGAGGAACACAGAGCTGTGAATATCGAAAATGAAGTTAATGATCTTATGGAAGAAGATGATCATGTGCTAGAAAACACAATTGAAGATGATGGTACAAATACATTGATCCATGACACATTTAGTGGCACAACTGATGATGATGATCGACTAGTAGATGACTTTGATGATGTTCATGATTTACCTGTACTTGAGAAGGCATACAAGCCCCTTTATGAAGGCTCCCAAACAACTCTTCTCTCTGTTGTATTGTTGCTAGTGAACTTGAAGGTTATGAATGGTTTATCCAACATAGCAATCTCATGGATGTTAAGGTATGTCATATATGTCATCTTTTTTCATTTATTTTAATTATTGTTAGTTCATCACTACTAAATAAATGATGAAATATGTACTCATTAATATTTTTATACTTCAATAAATTATTTTGTTGTAGATTGATTGGTGAATTCTTGTTACTACTATCAAAGAGCTTACCTTTTACTCATACCGGATTTATCCGCATTAAGTGAAAGATATTGGAATGAGACAGCAATAGATGCATGCCCCAATGATCATTGTACTGCAAATATGAATTTGGTAAATGAATGCCCAAAATGCCATATTAGTAGATATCTAACATAATAACACTAATGTGTCTCTCAAGGTTCTTCATTATATTCCCATTATTCCATGTATGCATTAGTTATTTAGGTGTGAAAGCTTAGCGCAATTTATGGATTACCATGCACATAATAGAAGTGAGATGACATTCTTTGAATGCGCATGGTTCTCGTGATTTAGGACATGTGGAGAAAAATGGCCAAGCATTTTAAAGAACCCTCGTAATCTTAGACTTTCATTGGTAGCGGACGGTGTCAATCCATTTGGAGAGTTGAGATCTATTTACTCGGTGTGGCCTATTTTTGTTATCAACAATAACATTCCCCCATGGATGTCAATAAAAAGGGAGCACATAATGTTGGCAATGATTGTTCTAGGTATTTGTTTACATCAATTTTCTTTAACGAAAGTAGGCATTCATTTATCTTATTTTGTTTTAAAATAATTTATATTTTTTCATTTAATACCATGTACATTAATTCTTATATATATTGCAATAAAATGGTTATAATAATTATAATGTTTATGTTCATTCAACTAGGTAAGTACTGCCAAAGATATGAATGTATATATCGCTTCCTTATCGATGAGAGTTACTAAAGTTAGCGGAATGGCCGCTCATGTATGACGCCCTAGACCAATAGCACAAAAGATAATTTCAATTCCATGCAATGCTTGTATAGACAATTCATGATGCCCCAGGGCTAACACATTTTTGTGTTATGTTATAATGTTCGATTGCACTTTAACAATATTTAAAGCGATGAAGAAGATATCATGTATGTTTTTAAAATAATCTATTCATTATATATAATTATAAAAATTGACATATTTAATCCAATTATATATGATCTTGCAGGTCTTCAAACAAAGGGAAAATTTGCATGTCCAACTTGTGGTCCAAAGATGAAATCTCGTCATTCAACAAGTTTAGGAAAAGCAAGTGTTTGATGAGTATAGGCACTTCCTCCATAGAAATCATAAGTATCGAGCAATGGAAAAACATCTTTTCAATAGGAAAGAAGAGACTACATCAAAACCACGAAGAATGACACATCGCCTATGGAAGTTGGAATATAATAGAATTAATCATCAAGGTTATACATCAGATCAAATTGTTTATCTATCATATATGGTATGTTTGGAATTTATATTTTTATAGTGTTTTGTTTGCTCATGTTGTAATTGACAATGGTTTTCGTTGTTAATTTGTTTAACTTATATGCTTCATGAAGGTCGTCAAGGCTTAATGGCCGGCTTCCACAAGGAATGAAAAGTTATCCTAGACAATTTAGTAGGTTGCCCTACTATGAGCAGCTATAAATTGTGCATTTGTTTGATACAATGCATATCGGAAAGAATATAACAGAAACGTTATGAAAAATATTGGATGAAGCGACAAAGCAGAAAAAATGTCAACCTAGGAAAGTAATATCTGTGAAGCCAATCATGCAAATGAAAAAATTCCATCCAATTCAAATAGTACGATGGAGACCTCAAATTAATATAAGTGCCCTTCCTTGGTTATTAATGGAGCAACAAAGCAATGCTATAAAAGAAGTCATACAAAAAATTTGATTTCCCACAGGATTTGCTGCAAACATAAACAATATCATAACAAAGAAAGGTGAATTCTAATGTGGATGAAAAAATTCATGATTGACATAATCTTCATTAAGGTAATTATTCGTATATTATATATATATTTGTATAATAAATGTACTTTTTAGTGTATTATGTTTACTTCTTTTGGAAAAATAATGAAACGATCATTTTATAATTGTTGTAGTATGTTCTACCTCTATCTCTGCCAGAAAACTTTGACAACAATGTCAAACAAGTTATATATGATCTTGGAAAACACATGAGGTAAGTAGCGATATTTGTTCAATTCATTGTATAGATCTTATAATTTTTTACTTATGCGTGGATATATTGTATATTTTGTTAAATCTTGTTAATATATTTGTGCCCTAAATCAATTTGTAGATGGTTGTCATCTAAAGAAATCCATAAAAAAGATATAAATTAATAAAGAAAAGTAAATTCCCTTGTCTAATGTGTGAAATGAAAAAGGTTCCACTCAAATCCTTTTCTAATGCAAAACACTACCCTCATACACCAAGTTGAGGGGATTGAATCTGTGTGGACTCGTATACACAAGGTCAATGTGGATGGTTGAGAGATTAATTTGAATTTTTGGCTTTGTCGACAAAGAGCAATAATCCACTAGGGTTCTATGCGTGGTGGAGGGATATATGGAATACCAAACCATGGTGTACATTACTGAATATCTTCCTAAGTTTGCAACAAAGATCCATGTAGATCGTATTTGGGATCCCAACTCCATTAACAAATTTGAAGGGGAGTACCTAATGGGGAAATGTAGATTGAGGAAAGTGAGAGGTAATTATAATACATTTTTATTTTATTTTTATGCATTGTACCTTGTTTAATTATGAATACAACTCCCCAAAGCCTTTACAAAACAAATATAAGTCGATTTCACACTTTGACTCCTTTGAATCCTTGTAGTGCTGCAAACTTAGTTTTTCCCGCTGTGAGTACCCTCCATTTATGCTTTCTTATGTTTTCATTGATAATGCATTTCATAATCAAGTGCTAGATCTTCAGGCGATATATTTTGTTTGGATATTTTGATCGCTGGTTTTGAGCGATAGTGGATTTATTCTGTGATATGATGATACATTGTATGGTGATATTTGATTTCTGATATGCTTTGAGATAGTGTAAATGTTTTCTTTCAGATGATTATTGTTATGTATATGTTTATGATGGACTAACACTTATTTAATTCGTCAGTCTGATGTGACGTGTATTGGTGTGGAGAACGAAATCGCATCACTCGCTTGCGAGTGCCCTGTGATATCTCTGATTTTCTCCGCATGCGCCCGACAATGGTATATATATATATATGCATGTTATTGCTTGCTGCAGGATTGCGTACATGACAATCAATTCCACCTCGGTTACTCGTGTCCGAAAGGTGTCAAGACTCAACGGATACGCTGATTGGGATGTGGAAGTTCGTTCACTCCTAGTCTAGTCTATAACCCGGCCACCCATACTGTCGGGCTTTAGTTTGAGTCATAGGTTGTCTTGCATTTTTATATTTGGTTTAATTGCCTGAAAGGAAAAATGTCAATTTAAATAATAGTTTATTATGTTTTATTTACTGTTATTAAAATTAATTTTAAATGTTGAAGAAATTAGTTTTGCAAGTTATTTAATTAATTAACTAGTTTGTTTGGTTAAATGGTTTGATCATAAAGATTAAATTTATTTAATTAAATAAATTAGTTAATTAAATTAAATTGTATTAATTATGTGTGAATAGATTTATTTAAATTAAATAAATTTGTGGAAATGACATTCTTTATTAATAAATAAAATTTGCTTTGAAAATTGTTAATTTTAAATAAAATAATTAAATGCATGTAATTTGAAAAGAAAAGTTATCTGAGAAGTGGTTGGGGATATTTTGTATTCTTCGACATGTGTGCAAGTTCCATTTATTGATTATGGTTGAGGAATTTGTTCACGGAGGATAATTTGGATCTGGAAAAACACAGAGGGATTCTAATCTATTTTCTCTTCACGGGAAAAATATCAGTGCTTTTGCTAAATTTTACTGTATATGCTTTTGGAATATTGTATACTTGTGGAAAATCTCTGCTTGCAATTTGGGTTTTGTTCTCGGGAAAAGTTTTGGAAGGCTACAGGAAACAGAGGCTACAGAGGTTCTCATCACCAAATCAATTTTTAAAGCTTCGGGATATTAGGTATTCTTCTTGTGGTTTAAATTTGTTGTTTTGAAAGAATATCTGTGAAAGAAATCTCTTTAATTTAAATCCTCTGTATATTTTTCAAGAAAAATATTTACTATGTATTCCCGGAATGGGATTTATTAAGTTTCTTTACTTTCTGGAAAAAAAGAGTTTGTGTGAAAGGAAATTATTGAAATCATTTGGAAAATAAAATTTTATTTGTTCTGTGAGATTTCCCTATTACCCTTCATAAAACCTCGTAGAACTTCTGTAGAGTTTTCTAAAAATCCTCTGTATGAAAACCTTGTTAATTTGTATAATATATATATATATATATATATATATATATATATTTATACATATATTCTATTTCATTTATAAATTGGATTGTGGAAGAAACTCATTTTAAATTTTATGTTTATTTTAATTTGGAATCACTGTACGAGCGAGTTGGGAAACGGAAATGAAATATCCGCAGTCGAAAATTTAATTAAATTCATTTGTTTATATTGTGAATCTATTAAAAAATATATATATGTAAAAAAATTTAAAAGAGCCGAAGCTCTGTGTGCACGGGGGCTACCCACAGCCGACCTCGCAGGGGGACGGCGGCGAGGGCCAAGCCAGCGCCGCCCTCGCGGGCAGCACTCGGCTCAGTCACCGCGGCAGACCCTGTGGGGCGGGCTGCGAAGGCAGCCCTTTCCCACTGTGCACGGGGTTATGGCTTTTTCCCTACTTCCAATGTGTATTACATTTTTAATGCGGTTTTTAAATCCGCGATTTTGTTATTTGTAATATAAATATATATATTATATTTATTATGTATATATATGATATATATAATGTATATTAATACTATAATATATATTATATATAAAATATGTATATATAATATTTATAATTATATGTATTTATTTAAATGTAAAAAAAAAATATTTGAAGTGTTATCATGTTTAAATGAGATATTTAAAAGAAATGATTTATTAAATATTCAGAAATAGATATTATAATAATTAAATTAATTTGATTATGTTATTTGTGCTTAGAATGGACTTTTATTCTGAAGTATTTATAAATTTCATTATAATAAATGTTTATGAAATTAAGTAAAGCATAGATTTTATTTTCGGTATTGAATGGAAAATAAATAATACTTCAAATGATTGATTTTTATGTATCACATATTTTGATTCATTGGATTTAGTATATCCTAATGTAGATCTTTAATTTATCAATTTGCTTTAATTTTTGTTCCTTTGTTGGGAAAATTGGGAAGTTTTAAAAGAACAAGTCTTCCAGACAAGTTGGTTAATGTGGGGTAATGTGTTTGTTTTTTTTTATTGAATTCTTGTATTGGCTAAGGATGTGTACGTGGTATTGTATGGTGTGTAGACACCCGAGTTTGTGAACTTATGTTCGTAATGAAAGTGTAGATATTTTATGTTGAAATTTGTACACCTTGTTGCCTTAGTCAAGAAAACCTAGATTCCTTTGTTATGTTTAGGGGAGTGGCTTTTTGTAAGGGCCGACACACAAAGTGGTGTCAGGGTAACTTACAAAGAGTTAGTAAGTCAGTGATAACTAAATGACACAGTAGTTAGATTAAAACTCTTAACAAGATGATTATGCCTCACTTATGACTCTTGAGCTAGTTCAATCCTGAGTATAAGATGAGAAGGCCTGGAATGGAAAATTGGTGTCTTGTTTCTTCAAGAGACATTCGATTCCGCAATGATTCACAAATGGGGCTGGGTTTCGTAAGAGCTTACCAGGGTAGCCCATGTTGGGGGCTAGAACCTAGGAAGAAACACCAGGGTAACCTTTGCAATATTGTGATGACACTCCACCTAAAGTAACAGTCTACCTTGTGTACTTAGTACATTCGATTGTCTAAAATCTGGAAGCAATGTAACCATCAGTCAGTTGTGTACTTGTGTCTAGGGTTAGTAGATTATGCCTAGGTAACCATATTACTATCTCCTAGCACAGGGGGTGGAACGTGCACCTTACTCCGTTGGGTCCCCAGTTTGATCATGACATCGAGAGCTTCATGGATGGAGAGCTCACACTTGGAAACTTATGTGTACTTTCTTTATTGCATTATTGTAAAACTTGTATTGTAAAGCATCCCTCAATTGTTATGAGGTGAACACTTGTAAAATGTAATTATTATTGAACTACCTCATCAAATGAATGAGTATTGTATAATTTCATTAAATGCAATGTAAGGAAACAAATTTGTACTTTATGTTATCTTGATTGGAGTTTCAAATGAAATGCAATGTATATCTTTATGTTAATGATAATTAATATGTGCAATGCGAAATATTAAAGTCGTCTATGGAAACTCAAAGTAGTGTAACATCGCGTAACTTAATGAATGTATGCAACTAATTAACTTAATAATTATACCTTAAATTTTTTTTATTACACTTTTATACACAATTGCAACATTCCTTAGGTTATTATGACGGGGCATTACAGACATATTTTACTATCAAGGTTTATATGGTACTCTCCTTTGGTGTCTAGAACATAACAAGTTTGAGATAGGTTTACATGAGGTTCATGAAGGTATTTGTGGAACTCATTCAAGTGGACTAACCCTAGCAAAGAAACTCCTCCATTTGGGGTATTACTAGCTGAACATGGAGGAATCTTTTAAATTTGTTAAGAAGTGCCAAAAATGTCAAATACATGGTAACCTAATCCATGCACCAGTGAAAGAATTGCAACCGTTCACTTCAATGTGGCGTTTTTGTCAGTGGGAACTAGACCTAGTAGGAAAGATTAATCCATCTTCATCCAATGGACACAAATTTATAATCATAACCACAAAGTACTTTACAAAGTGGATAGAATTTGTTCCCTTGCCAACAATCACTAGAAAATAGATTTATTCTTTCATATTGAATTACCTCATCTATAGGTATGGAATTACTCAATCCATTGTCACAGAAAATGGTAGATTTTCTAAGAATCGGGATGTTCAAGAATTGTGTGAGAGGTTTCATATCCAACATTGTTTTTCAACCCCATACTATCCTCAAGGAAATAGCTAAGCCGAGGCCTCAAACAAAACTATTTTGAAAATATTGAAGAAGACTGTCAATGATGTTGAACATGATTGACATGTTCAATTAAACCTTGCTCTTTGGGCATACCAAACTAGCATCAGAGCATCTATAGGAGCCACACCATATGCCTTGGTCTATGGATCAGAGGACATACTACCCATTGAGGTTGAGATACCATCACTTTGTGTGTCACTGAAGGGAATTATTTTAGATGAGGATTACAAAGTTTCTAGACTTCAAGAATTGGAACTATTGGATGAACGTCTTCAACAAGTTGTGAACCATTTGAAAGTATATCGACAAAGGATGTCTAGAAGCTACAATCATAGAGTAAAACCTAGAACTTTTTAGGTTGGTGACTTGGTCTTAAAGGAAAACCCTAAAATCAACAAGACAGAGAAAAGAAAGGGAAATTTAAACATAATTGGCTAGGTCCCTTTGTTGTCATATCAATATATGGATCTAGAGCCTATCAGTTGTCTACACTTGAAGGGAATTTTTTTGATGAACCTATCAACAGTATCCATCTCAGGAAATTCTATACCTAAATCATCTAGTGCATAGGAATATGGTTGCCTTGATGAAAACCTGGAAAACAAGCGTCTTGGTGATGGAAAAATACAAAAAAATAGAAAAGGGAAAAATACAAAAAAAAAATAAAAAATACAAAAATACAAAAAAATTAGAAAAGAGAAAAATTAAAAAAATCATAAATCTAAAAAAGTGCAATAAAAACATGTAGTAAAAACTTGGAAACAGGTGCTACTTGTTATTTAAACTAGCTTTTCCATCTATTAGATGCATGTCTTGATCGTTCAATTTCGCCATCATTTTCCACCTATCATTGAAGGGAAATATCATGTACATATCCTAGCAATGTGGTCATGTCTCACCCTAGCTTGGGGGAAAAATCCTAAACTCATTGGGGGCAGTAAACTTTGAGCTTAAACAAATAGACAAACAATAGTATTACAACACAACAAACACAATGATCATAGGAAAATCCAACATTAAACAATCATCAATCGATAGAAGATCAAACCATCCATATCAAACAACTAAAATAAAATCAATCAAAACAACTTAGGATGGATAATATTCTTTTGAATCATGATTTTATTTCTTTAACTTGAATGTTCAAATGTTGTACTTTGATTTTTGCTACCATTTCTTTGGAGCAACTCAATGATGTATTGAACTAGAGAAGCTAGGAAAGAGAATAGTATTTTCTTTGTCTGTTGTCTATGAGTTAATCATTATTATTGTGTGAATTGTTGTGAGATGTGCTCTACAAAGTATCACTGATGACATTCTGAATTCACATAGAAAAATGATCAATTCTTATCTGTTTACACAATAAATGCTCAGGACATCTCGGTTTAATTATACCTAGATGCTTGTGTTCACTTGTAATATCAAAAATCATGAAAGTAGTACTCAATTCATCATGGTATAACTCATACCATTGATTCTTGTACTCACTTTCAACATTTTAAAGGATCAATGATGATAAAAGCATGATAAATGGACTATTAAGATGACAATGTTTGCATGTGTAGGTTTGTATGGTTAAATTGGATTGCATTCATAATATTTTTGCATCTACATTATAGATTTTCCAAGGCTAGTGAATCAATAACATGACAAAGAAATCATAACATCTCTGACTGAATAAGTGTACATCATCAAGTTTTAGTACATTAATCAGTCCTATTCTGGGGCATATCAATCAAAGCTGATAAACCACGTCAACTGATGATATCTATATTAGCTTGCACCAAATGTGGAATCATGTCTCATGTCTTTGGGAAGAAATCTAAAATCCTCTTATGATCATAACATATCACAAATCAACAATATTATCAATCAATCAAAAATCAATCAACTTATCAATCTAATCGGCTCTAGTGAGACTTTGATCAAATCTCGTGAGTGACTATCATTGAAACTCACCTATCATGAGGTCAAACATCAACCTATTATTGATCCTTTCCTATCACGAGGTCAATCAATAAATCTATGATTGATCCTCGCCTATCATGAGGTCAAACATCAATCTATTATTGATTCTCGCCTATCATGAGGTCAATCAATCAATCTATCTTGATCCTCACCTATCATGAGGTGAAACATCAATCTATTATTGATCTTCGCCTATCATGAGGTCAATCATCAATCTATCATTGATCCTCACCTGCCATGAGGTCAATCATCAATCTATCATTGATCCTTGCCTATCATGAGGTCAATCAATCAATCAATCATTGAATCTCACCTATCATGAGATCAATAATCTTCTAATCTATCAAGATCATCAGTCAATATTAGATCAAAGGTTGACACAATCGAAAATCATCAAATACAAGGAGGAAAAGTAGGGAAAAATTTAATCAACTGGCAGAATCAGTATTCTTTATCAGGAGATAAATCATCGAATCATCATAAAATCATAATTTTTTTGAAAATTTCCAAAAATAAAATAAAAAAATCATCGATTTATCTCTTAAGGGGGCATATATCCATCATCACCTGAAAATCAACGTCTAGGGCATATCAAAAAATATTTTGTCAATAATGGCAGTATTAACAAAATTTTCTTTGAAGCAATGCGTAAACACATCACTTCAAAGAGGGGAATAATGTATACACCTAAAAATGGACTGGATAATCTAATTAATTAAATATAATTTATTTGATTGATCAACCCTTCTATTTTCATCTACTTATAAATAAATAGAAATATTTATTTATATAGTTCACATTTAATTCTTCTATCTTTTTTATATTATTTCATCTTAATTAAATAAACAAATCACATATTTTGTTTTATTTAATTATTATTATCAAATTCTTCAATACTTATCTATTTATTCTATCTTAATCACATCATCCTATTTTAATTAAATAAACAAGTTTCATACTTTGTTTTATTTAATTACCACATTTCATCTATGTTTATTTAATAAACAAAGTTCTATAGTTTGTTTTATTAAATTAAATATTCTCTTTTTCTAATTTAAATAAATCCAAATATTCAAATAAAATCATATTTCTACAGCTATTTCCTATTTTCACTCATCATATGCACCTACAAAATTAGATATTTTATATCTAATTAATTCAACTCAGCCTTCATAGACAAATTTGGAGACAAATTTGAGACAAATTACAGGAAAACTTCTTCATCTTTTTCCATTGATTATTCCTATCCTCTAGCTAAATGTTTTTGTGGGGAGGAACAATCTCCATAATCTTCTTAGGCTTCTTCATCTTTCACCATTCAATCTTTTAAATCAAATCAAGACCTTTGCTATGCTGCCACATCACAAATATGCTACCATGAATCTATAAATACAACCGCTTTCCACAAGAAATAGATCCCAACTTTGTGCAATCTTACTCTACAAAAATAGTATTAGAGAAATTAATCATTTGAGCATTGAGAAAATAGAAAAATAGTAATTAAAAAATCATTTAGAATAGCAATCATAATCATGGATTTTCATTTAGCTGCATCTTATTTTACAATAGTTTGTTTTAACATTTTCATGTCATTATTAGCTATAATATCATCAACATTTCATTTAGCAATCATTACAAGGGATTAGATTCCTGCAATTTATAATATCTCATTCTCTAGATTGGCATTTTAATAGTCATAGTGCTTACACAATCTAAGAGCCATAGTGATTTAATAAATCTTTGGAGTTAGAGAGAAATTAGATGCTTTCAATGGATTTCTGTTTTAATTAGTTTAATTGTTGTTTAAATCTATTGATAATAATGTCTTATTGATTGTGTTTTTTATTTCATTATGCATATTTTACTCACACACACCCAAGAAAGCTAAGAAAAAAGCAACTACATCCAAGGATGAAGAGACTGGCGAGGAAGAAGCAAATTTCATCAAAAGACTTGGAAGAGGCTCCAACAAGTATATAGGTATGTTACCCTTCAAATTCTTTGACTATGGTAAAGTAGCCCATTTTTCTACTAAGTGCACATACAATAAGATAATACTGAACAAGAAGTAGATGGTAAAATGAAGAAACCCTACTTCCCTAAGAGATGTTTTCAAAAAAAGAAGAAAATTCTATATATCAAGGAGGATAGTGATGTATCTAACAAATTTGATAGTTCAGATGATGAAAAATATTGTGCCTTTATGATGAAATAAAATGAATTTCTTTTCATGGAAAAAGAATTAGAACAACAAAAGGCTAGAAAGGTTGATGACCTTGGTAAATAAGGTGAAGAGGAAGGAGAGGTTGACTTAGAAGAACTCATCTATGCACTAGATGAGATTGATGACCTAAGGGAGGAGATTGAAAGGTTGGAAAAGGAAAATAAACATTAGAAGAGACTTGCTAAAAAATAGTCAGATAGGTTAACTAAGAATCTTGAAGAATCTAGCTAGAATGTGGTAAGCTTGAAGCTACAAGTGGTGGAATCCAAGATAATTGAAGAAGTTATCAAATCCAAGCTATAATTCAAAGTTGATAGATGTATGAAGTTAGAAGAAGAAATAGTTGTCTTAAGGAATGAATTGGAAAGGGCTAGAGAACAAATAGAGAAATTCCTAAAATTGAAGGGATTAGAGATCCTTGATTGATTGCTAAGCACACAAAAGCCATCCAATAGAGAAAAATATGGTTTAGGTCTTGAGAAAGGGAAGAGTTATTTTAAAAGTGTTTTTGAAAAATTGTATGAGATATTTAGAGCAAGAGAAAAATAAAATATAGACTATGATGAAAGCCACAAGGAGGACACCTCTAAAAAGGAGAAGAATATCACTAAGATAAAGAAATTTAAAGAGGAAAAGAAGCATGTTGTAGAAAAGAAGGATAACCAATCAACTCCCAACCATCAAAAGAATAAGCATAATATTTGGAGAAATGATGTAGAAGGATTCACTAGGGTGAAGGATTTGAAAAATACTAGAAAAAGAAGACCCCCACATGTGGCTCAAGGGAATGCTATGAACAGGTAATTTTCATACATTTATGGGTACTATTATACATGTAATAAATTTGGTCATAGGGATATAGAATGTAGAGTAGTCCCTAGAAGTAGTAAAAACTTAGTAAGAAACAATCCATTTGCTCCTCTAGTAAATATGAATGTAATGTGTTACAACTATAAAAAATTGGTCATATTGCTAAGAATTGTATGAGATATTTAGAGCAAGAGAAAAATAAAATATAGACTAGGATGAAAGCCACAAGGAGGACACCTCTAAAAAGGAGAAGAATATCACTGAGATAAAGAAATTTGAAGAGGAAAAGAAGCCTGTTGTAGACAAGAAGGATAACCAATCAACTCCAACCATCAGAAGAATAAGCATAATATTTGGAGAAATGATGTAGAAGGATTCACTAGGGTGAAGGATTTGAAAAATACTAGAAAAAGAAGACCCCCACATGTGGCTCAAGGGAATGCTATGAACAGGTAATTTTCATACATTTATGGGTACTATTATACATGTAATAAATTTGGTCATAGGGATATAGAATGTAAAGTAGTCCCTAGAAGTAGTACAAACTTAGTAAGAAACAATCCATTTGCTCCTCTAGTAAATATGAATGTAATGTGTTAAAACTATAAAAAATATGGTCATATTGCTAAGAATTGTAGAAAAAAATTATAAGACCAAATGTATAGAATGAGAAAAAGGAAAACTCATCATCTAGAGTGAACAAAGAATCTAAAAATTTTGAGGAAAAAGAAAAGAAAGTAGAAAAGAAACCTAAGAAGGCATGGAAAGAAAAAGAGTAGATTCCCACACAATCAATGATTGCACAAATGATACTTCATGCCAAAAAGCAAAACTTGTGGGTGATAGATAGTGGCTATTCTAAACATATTATTTGTGACAAGAGAAAATTCATCCAACTCAAGAAATGTTAAAGAGGATCAATTAGTTTGGGTGACAACACTACAGTAAAGATTTGTAGCAAAGGAATATTGAGCTTATATGGTAAAAATCCAAGTAAAGATGTCCTATATGCTGAATGATTGAAGCACAACCTACTAAGTGTAAGCCAGATGTGTGACAATGGTTATAAGGTCACATTTAATTCATAAGGTTGTAAGATAAGGTGGGATGGAAAAAAATTGCACAAGGAGTAAGAATCGATTCCAAACTTTACAATCTCTATAAAGTAAAAGGTCAGAGCAAGATGATGAGAGTTGGTTGTGGCATTGAAGATTGGGGGATGTAAAATTTGATAATTTAGTGAAAGTAAGTTCAAGAGGTTTGGTATTACACATGCCTAAGATAACTAAGCTTGCAAATGTCATTTGCAAAGAATGTTAGTAGGGAAACAAACAAGAGTTAAGTTTCAAACAAAAGAATATTCAACCACAAAAGCCTTACAGTTGGTTCATACTAATTTGTGTAGTCCTACAAGGACAAGGGGACTAAAATTTTCCTAAAAATTAAAAAATTATATGCAATTATGCTAATTTCTCAAAAATTAAATCCCAAAATCCAATATTTTCAATTTAAATTTTGAATGTTAAAATATCAATATCGAAATATCTAAAATTGGTCCCCCCCCCCAAAAAAGGGAGACCTATACACCCAAGGGCATATAGGTCTTGACCCTATTTTCCATAACATTAAGTGTTGGTGGAGAATATTAGTTGGATACATTTGTTCAATGCTTTCAATTTCTCATAAAATAGTAAAAATAGGAGTTGGAATACACAATTTAGGAAATTGGGAGCTCAATTAGGTCCAATAAATTAAGGGGTTCAAAATATAAAGTGAAATTCCAAGGGTAATAATTTATGATGGTACATATAAATAGTCAGGAATAGATCCAATAGGTAGATTGGAGGTTTTCTAAGAGTGTTAGGAGATTCCTATGAATATAGGACCTAGAGTTAGAGCTAGGTCCTGACCGCAATTTGGGTCACCAGTTCTTCTAATTAGATTCCATAGTCATTAGGGTTTATGGTTCCCTTGTAGCCCCTCACATCTCGCCAATATTTTTCCCATATATAATTTCTTTTTTGGAGACTATATGGTACCTCAATGAGTCAAATAACACTCACTTCAAGAACTACAAGAAGGATGTCATTCTACCTCCTACATTAAATTTTTTAGACATTCAAGTTATTTCTAGGGAAGGGCTTGAATTATTATTAAATAAATTAATACCCTATAGAATGAGAGTAGATAAAAAGGATGTGTGATCTTGAGTGCTTTAGTCATGATGTTAGGATGAGGTATAAATTGGTAACCTTTGTACATAAAAATGAACCAATTGAGGACTTAATTATAAATTTCTCTTTGAAGTGGAGGGTACAATAAAAAGAGAGAAGTGGGTCAAAATATAGATTACAAAAGAAATGAGAAAGAAGATAGATACTTCTTATAAGGGTGCATACATAGAGATTTAGGACCATGCCCTCAGAATCATAAAAATGATGAAAAATGCAACCAATTTATTAGATCGTGTACCTATATATACCTTAGATGAATAGGCCTAGTCGCTCTTTACAACATGAAGAACAACTAAGTCCCCAACATTTGACTCCCCTATAATTAATTGCTCCTACAATAGAATCCTTGATGAAATACTCCCTAGATGATGATCTTTGAAATAATTCAAAAATAAGGTAGGTGATTCATCCACCATCAAGGTTTGTAATTGAAAGTACCACTAATGATAGAATGCTAATAAATTCTAAGATGGGTGGGAAATTGGTCCAGATGATGTTAGAGCTTTAGCATGTATTGAATTCATGTTAGATGATAAGTTTATCACCACCAAATAATTCAAATAATTCCTCCTAAAAATGAAGGTGAGGCTTTTAGAAAAAAGGATGGAGGAAGAAAAAAAGAAAAAAGAAAAGAAAAGATGAAATTGTATCTCAAGTATGGGCCAAAGTAAATGCTAACATGGAAGATACTACCCTAGAAAAGGGAAGATAGACTATAATAAAAAGTGACTATTTTCTAGTTTAGGGATGGGATATGTAAAATACTATTTTCTTTGGTACCATTAGGAGACAAGATGGTGATGACGAGCGGTGTTGTCCTCCAAGAAGCAAGAGAATGCATTATATTTTGGGTTATGATTTAATCCAAGGCATGAGACCTTCACTATCTAGTCTATCCTTTTAAAGACCAATAAACCCCATGTATTTAATGATATGAATAAAATAAATTGCAACTTAGTTATACAAATATTGAGGGATACAAGTGCCTCACAACAATCAACATTGACTATGAACATTGCTATTTTCATTGAAGCAACTATGAAAAAGTTAGAAGCAAACCTAGCTAAGGTGAATGCTTTAAATTTACAACTTTAGGAATACGTTAATGTTGTTACTGGATTACTTCCACCTCCTTAGGCTGTAGTTGATGATAAGGAAACATAAAAATATGACTTTGTCCCTTGAAGTTAGTATTACAAAAGGAAAATATGGAGAAGAAATAAATTTTTTTAGAGATTGTGGATAGATTATTTGGCCATAGTTTATCTTGTATCTTAGGCCACCTTGAGAGGGCTTGGAATGGATATAATACAATGACTAATATTCATGCAATTAATATCTAAGTAAAAGATAAAATCAAAAGTCTCAGAGATATATGTTGCCCAAGGGAACAACTAATTGAGAAAATGATTAATAGGGGTAATTTTGACATTAATGCTCTAGACACATTATCTTCTATTTTAGAGAATTCAAGTGAAATTGGGGATAATTTTATTGTCCATGATAGTTGGAATTTGGTCATGAAGAAGTCTTTGGAGTCTTTTGAAGAGCTTGAGTGAGGTATAATGCCTAAAATCTTATTGAGGATGGATAAGTTAAAGCCTATAAAGTACAAAGGATGGATTTAACAATATTTTGTCTACTCTAATGAGTTCCATTTTAGTATAGTATAGACATGGAAAAATGTAATTTTGCAATGGAAAAATTAATAAAATTAGAAGTGTGATTAGAAATGTTGGTGCTAAAAACTTGCTACACAATTGAATCCAAAAATAATGCTAAACTATAATATGGATTGTGGAAACTTGATATTGTATACAACTAAAATCGGTCAAGACAATTAATTAATTAAATAAAATTTATTTAATTAATGGACCCCTTTAATTCATCTACTTATAAATAAATTCCAAATTTATTTATATAGTTCACACTCTTCTAATTCTTCAATCTAAAATCACATTCTTCTATTTTAATTAAATAAACAAATTCACATAGTTTTATTTATTTAATTAATAATATTTTCACTAAATTTAAATGCTCAATTTGAATTTAGGCACATTTCTACAACTTTTCCTCTTGCCACCTCATCAAGTGCCACATATATTTAAATTGCATTATTCTTAACCAATTCCAAAACAAACTTTGGAAACTTGACAATCTCACACATTTTATTCTCTCATACATTTGGCATGTTTCCCTTGGTCAAGGGAACATCCTCCGTGATTCTTTCTAACTTCTTCCATCTCCCCCATTTATCTCTC
>VDFB02049520.1:0-19569 GCA_007258455.2 Sequoia sempervirens | reverse complement strand
ATTTGAAGAACCTGATCCTCAGCACAGAATGAAGCTATGGTGCGAATGTTGCTCGGTGCATCTATTGCCACATGCACAGGTTCACCTTCTGCCATCTGCATCAGTTAAGATCAGGATCAAGCCTATTAATATCGGTATTATTTTGGATAGTTAGACTGGATTGGTTGGATGAGAGGGTGTCACTTAAACTTTGGTGGCTTAGAGCCCCAAATCTTAATCCAGGTCTCACTCTCCTGTGTATGTAATACCACGCCAGAAAAAATACATGCATACTATTTTTCTGGTTATGGAACCTTGCATAAAGAAAATATTGATCAGCAGCTATGGTCAAACGTACCTGGGATTTGGCACTGAATTTCTTTACCATCTTGAGTTGCCCCCATGATTGGAACACTATCAGTACAAGCAGAGTAATCAACACCAAAGCCATGTGCCAGCTGGATAAAAAAGCAATAAAAAGCCCCGAAGTTATGGTAGCTGCATTTTGTACCATAAGAGACAGTCCGTCTTTAACCAGGCTTTTGATTAATGCACAGTGCGTTGAGAGTCTAGAACTTATCAAGCTGCTGCCATAATTAAAATAAACAAACAAAACTGGTTAGTGATGCAATTTCTATGAACAAAAATCGAGAAGAAGATGACTGGAACTTATCAATGAGACTAACATCACAGCCTGTAACAATATAAAAATAAGTATATAAGGCATGGGCAAGCCAAATTTTAACAACTAAAAACAAAAGCATAGGGGAGCTCTCATTTACAATGGCAAGAGATAAAGACAGCTCTTGTGCTAACTAAGATAAATGATTAATCAAACAATAAAAATATGCAAGGTAAGTGAAATGTAAAACAATAGTCCTTCAGTTCATTTGCCAACTCATACATCACGTTTGTGTTCGTAACAGGGAGTTTTGCAAGGTTTCTATATTTTGAGTCTAAATAAACCGAGTCATGTAAAGTTGTATGTTTTTCTAAATTAGAAGAATCATATTTTGTGTGATATATTGGTATCTAAGATTTCTAATGTTTTTGAATCATGGTCAGGGCCTTTCTTAATTGTTTGTCACACATTCCAATATTCTACTTTGTTGCACATCATCTGGCCTTCTCATTAGAGTTGTCCAGCAGCCAGCCTATTGATGACACTATAGGGCATGCACATTGTTTAGGTAATTATAAAAATACAAGAGAATGTGGTGAATTTATGTTAAACCTTACTAGAATAATATTGTTTACACTCCTATATACAGAATAATGTGGTGTATTTATCTCAAACCTAAAGCTGAACCAATTCAGGCATGAGCATTTGGGCACAGAGTGCACTTTCAATCGTATGATAGTTTGAGAAGATAAAACGAAGTTCAAACAAAAGTTGAAAGAAACTAAGAGGTTTATGGGTTTAGCATATTTTGGAATATAGATAATAGGTTATGATGGTCTACCTATGAAAATTATTTTCTTGCTATTCCACTCTGTGATTGCAGCATTTTTTTTGTTTGTTTGATTTCTTTCTTTTTTCATCCAAGTATATAGTATCTACAAAAATTCTGTTGATATGAAATTAAAGTTGAACATACATGTCAACTGAGGGAGAGAATAAAAGCCTACAAAGAATCGATAGTATAGGTAACCCCATTTTGACCGTTGCATATTAAGGTACTCTTCCTAGTCATATCACCAACACAATAGAAAGCAGGGGAATGAAAATTTTGTTAACATATTACTTCTGTTATTATATCCTACTTCTATAACCAGCACTTGCCTTCCCTGAACATGAACAAGATCTCACCTGGAAGTTTCATGCTTGTCAAACCATGCCATCTCCTGTCGCATAACATTTCGTATAGTCATTATGCGAAGATGATTAACAAGCTTGCTGCCACTGTGTGTGAAGCAGCATATCTGTACTGGATTGACGATAAAAGCTGCAAATGCTAAAAGCAAGAACATGCCTGACCAGAAAATACTGTCTTTCATAAGTTTAGATTTTGTCTCATAGAAGCTGCTGATCACATTTGCTAGAAGAAGACCAAACAGTGGTAAGATGGTGCCACTTGCACCTGCAGCCAAGGACCCTAACAACAGCACAGGAAGTTCTTGTCTGTTGAGAGGAGCTAGCTTGAATATTGACCTCTGCATATTGGTATGTAAGTTCATGGAAACTTCTGAACTCTGAAAATTATCTTCCTCAGTGAGACCCATACTACTTAGACTACTAAAAGACAAATGTTTTGAATTCCTTTCTATAGAACTTCCATCTCTGCTAATATTTCTACTTTCACTTCTAAAAGATGAATGCCTGGTAGCCTGATGAAGATTCTCAACAATATTCTCTCTATCACTCTTAGATTCATCTGTTTCTTCTTCTTCTTGTAATTCTTGTTGCATGACCATTCGAGTATATGCATCATTTCTCCTCTGTATTAACTCAGCATGGGTGCCTGTAGGCACATACTACTGATTATGCCTTTTAAAAAGCACAGTTCAATCTAATTCTAGACCATAGAATTTGAATAGGAAGTACCTTGTTCTATCAGCTTTCCTTTCTTAAGAACGCATATAGAGTGTGCTTTTCTTATGGTGCTGAGTCTGTGAGCAATCACAACAGTAGTCCTCTCCACCATGACTTGCTCCAGGGCTTCCTGAACAGCTCTTTCTGAACCAGTGTCTAAAGCACTTGTTGCTTCATCCAGCAGTAAGATGCGTGGATTTTTCAGGATAGCTCTTGCTATTGCAATTCTCTGCTTCTGACCTCCTCAAAGCTGGGCACCTCGATCCCCCACCATTGTATCATAGCCCTGAAAAAAACAAATGTGCATAACAAATCAATGGGGCTAAACTACAACTAGCTAAAAATAGACAACAGTTATGAAAGCATCTCATTTACTTAAGTCTTACTAAAACATGCCAAATTAATGAGCCAAAAGAGTACCACTCAATGTTGATCATCTTGCAGAAGTATAACAAGTATCATTCAAGCTGCCAATTTGAAGAATGTCCTTGATACAGTCTAATAATATCATCCAGATAATGGCTTGGGACTAAAGTCAGCAAGTGATTTTATTCCTAGTGATCTGATATTCATATTCCTAACACTCACGTACATACAGTCACCAATTTGAAGATCATCTTCAAGACAGTCTAATAATGTCTTCCAGAAAATAGCTTGGGCTAAGGGGAGCAGGTGATGTTCTTTTTAAAATTTAAAGTGTTTGGTATTCCTATTTCTAACACTCACGTTTGTCAAGCCTCTGATGAAGTGGATAAAACTTGTAATGTGAGTTCAGTGAGAATATCTGGATACTGTCTGTGTACTGACAATTACCACACTTAGAGTGTTGGTTAGGATGCCATAAATTAACAACACTTCAGGTGTAATGCCATCAAGTTAAGATGTGCTTAATATAAAATGTGATTTTATATAACATAAACATATGTGTAGCTATGTAATCAAAGCAAAGCATTCTGGAGACATACATCGAAGCAACTGAAATACAGACACACTAATAATTTAGATCATAGTAGCCTTGTTTGTAAGAACATGAAATACAAGAGGTCAGAAAACTGAAATCTGGCCGAGCCACAAAACATAGGGAAAGAATGGGAAAAATTGGCAGATTCCTTTCAAGAAAATATCCCAAATGCATATAGCCCTTCCTTCATATTTATAGAGGCACTAATAATTTAATGAAATGTGAGAGGGTCAAGAATGCAGTGAAATGCTCGAGCAACAACAAATATGGAAAAATGAGAAGAAAAAGAGAGAAATTTTCTAAAGCATCCCCATGCATGGGGAACTTCCATCATACTGAATTTTTTGTTTAGGTTCCACTTACGGTTAGAGAGAGAGAAAAAGAGTCAACTTTGACTCTGTGCAAAAACTGTGGTATTGATAAACGAGAAAACATTCTTTGCTACTTGGATTTAGATAATTTTATGTTCAAATTGTGTGTAATTTTCTAGTCACTTGTCCCTACAGGGTGTCTAGTGAAGATTGATATAAAGTTTCATTGCAATTCATATTTTAACTACAAAAGGTTGATATAGAAGTTTCATCCTACTGCGTAAGGTTCTGATTGTTACCTCTGGCAAGCTTTCTATAAACTCTTTAACGTTTGCAAGCTTTGCTGCTTTCTGAACTTCTTGCAATGTTGCTGTGTGTTCCCCAAATCCTATGTTGTCCCTTTTTGTGTTTCTCCAAAAGAATAGGCTCTTATTTACTAGTCCATTCCATATGCAGCTGCATTGTATCTTGAATGTCCCTATCTCACACTGTCCAAGCAAAATACTTCCTATCTGAGGGCCAGTAGGAATCCCCAAGTAAGTTTCACTCATTTTAATTTTACTTCACTCCCACTCTCTTCCAGTAAATAAGGCAGCTACAGTCCACTCAGGGCTGGAATTACTAAGGAAAAGTTTCCAGAACTCCTTCTTCAAGATCTGGTCGAAGGATAAATGGAATGACATTAAGATTTTGAAATTCAATACACGTCATACCCCTCATTAGGACTTATAGCTCCTTTCCTTGCTTCTATCCATTTCAGGCACACATTCAATAACCTTGAATACTCTGGCTGCTTGAGTTTTAGCAGCTGTAAATGCATTAAAGCATGGAAAAGCTTGACCCAGTGCCCTGCAAATCAAGTAAAGAATGCAAAACCATTAAATTCTTTACAAATTGTCAAGAAACATCATAGTTTTCTTTTGCAGTATGTTAATAGAACAAAACACAAGCATTGTTAGGTTAGCAGAATGTTTCATTCATTGGAACCACATGTTCTTGAAGCATGTAGCAATCACCAGTATAAATAATATAAACAATAACATCACATGTTATAATTACCAGCCTTACCCGCCTCCTGCAAGAACTGCAAATAGAACTGTAATAACTTTTCCACCAGAATAGCCATTGTGAATTACGATCCATGCCCCATACCAGAAAGTGAAGGCATATATACTAAATGTAGGACCTAACAATAAACCATGACCAAATCCAGATGCCATACCAAGTTGAAGAGAAACTCCATATAACTTTGTCATAGCTGTTTTAGAGGAATCTACAGCTTTCTTTTCACCACCAAAGGATGCAACCTGAAATGGGAAGGTTCCTGTTAAAAGTGCAACTGAAGTGGAAGAAAAGAGAAATAAGGTTTACAGGTGAAGTGTGGTGGCTAACTAAAGGGGTGGAATTGGAATTCATTTCAGTACAGACATATGATTCTTGTATTGTGAAGAAGATATAAATTTGATCTACAAAGACTTTCTGGACTTTGTGTGAATAAGAAGACGCCCAGGGTTCCGCCTTAGGTGGGTTTTATCTTGATCTAAAAGTGTTGTCGCACCCATTCTCATCTCTAAATCTGGGTATTTCCAGAGAAGGCCAATGCGCGTCTTTGGATACCCATTCCTTTGTCATAATTTCGCTGCCCACCGTCAAATCCCTGTTAAAATCAGCAATGCATTACGTATCGCCTCCGCCAATTCGCCGGTCAGTTCCAGCAGATTGCATTACCATGGCCTGTTTCCGGTGTTGGCCTCCCATAGTTTATGGCAATCTCCAGGCTAAAATATAAGCAATATTTACAAAATCATTTTCCTCCGTATTGGCGATCCGAAACAGACAATACTGAAACCAAACGCGGCTTCTTCAGGAGATGTTTGTCCGGTCTCTAGTGCCTCCTCAGCTTGCATGCAAACAAGAATAAACCAAGGGAGCATATCGCCAACGCCTCCAAACAAGCTTAAACTAAACGTATTTATTTAATAGTGAACGAAGCGACAATAAAATATCATATTTCATCTATTTTCCTATCCGGCGATAAGCAATAATGGATTCAAAACTGTATATATATATATATATAATAAAGATGCGGCGTTGATGGAAGGTAAACAAATTGACTAAAAATATGCATATACATAAATATACAGCGGTAAGATGTTGGGTGGCGGGTACGCGGCAAGGTAAAGCCGCGACAAATAATTGCCGTCACTTTACGCCGATTCCAGGGTCAGGTAAGCATCGGGTATGTATATTGATTTATTTACCTACCGTCCCGGTTGACGCACTAATATTTGCTTCGCCAAATACATTTCCCACTTCTGTCGGAGGCACCAATCTCTTTGAAATCTGGAGGGCCACTCATCCGCCGTATGGGTAATCGCCGTAAAAGGCAGTACGTTGCTACGGAATTACAGTAAGCCTTCATCCCCTTATAAAAGCTATCACAAATCCACTTAGAAATGTTGCACATAGTTGGAACATTTTACCAGCCTGCATATATTTCCATCAGAAAAAGCATCATATCAATGTCCATAAAATGGCAAGGTATAAGCAAGGTCGTAAAAAAACTCTGCATTCTCTATTAAAAGAAAGGAAATGATGGGCAAAGAATTAGAGCTCAACAACATAGTTTATTGTTGTGGGCAAAATTCGTTGGTGCTGCAAGCAAAAATCTGTACAATTTTTCTGTGTTTCTGTAGATCTTCGCTGACCTTTTTAGCAACCAACTCTTATTCTTTTCTTCAAAATTAAAATGCAATCTGGAAACATCCTTCTAGCCACTGTACCTTTGTTCCAATGATTTCCACGGAATATTTAGAATACAGTATATGGTTTCTAACATCTCCGTAATTATGTTCGGTGTCAAAGGATATAGTTCCTGTGTAATAGGGAGCTTTTTGCAAACATGCATGCCATTCCCATTGTCTGGTCTCTTGCTAAGTTACCTTCCAAATACATAACTTGGTAAACTACATCAGGATAGAATATACGGTCTAGAAAAAAATCATGCCCTGCCGTATAATAAACATGGACTGACGATAACCATAAGACACACTAAATCTTAATAATGCCCCCTCTTACCTGTGAAAAGTGCAATACTAGTAACACCAGCAACTAAAAAAGACTTTAGCATGACCTGCATTACATTTAAGAATATCAGTTAACTTAAATATTTGATTGCAATTAAAGTGATTAAACTCAACAAATACTCGTAATTTGTGCTAGACATCTATAAATATCAATCTACTCTGACATATTCTGAGTCTCGTATATAACCAAAATTCAATCAAAATTTATCAACTATTTAGAAAATCATCTATTTCTGAAGTAGAACAAGATGTCTGTGAATATCAATTAACTTTGTAACATATTCTTAAAACATTTGGAATCATATAATTTAGTAGGATGAATTTTTCCACAGTCTGAGATTTAGATAAAAAAAAATTGGATTCAACTGTGTTTATTTATTTGTATGGACGTTTCGAGTGATTCATTATCAGGAAGAGGAAATTAATGAAATGGATTACAAAAATAGTCTTAAGAACACTTTAGGGAGAGGTGAGGTAAGGATCAGAAAATGAAGAATGGAGAGAGAGATGGTTGGAGAAGGTAAGAGAGACAACTAGGAAGGAAAAATAGTAAAGAGAAAGACAAGAAGAGTTAATGAAAAAAGAAAAAAAGGAGAAAAGTAATAGTTAAAATATTAATGAAATTAAAGTGTAATAAGTAGAAGAATGAAATACAACATAATTAATGGGATAAATATTTTATTATAAGAATAACATTTGATAATGATATAATTGAAAAATAACTCAATGGTGTAAACTTGTAACTAACAAGATAAATAGAATGAACATAAGAAAATTATGAAATAAGGTGACATAAAGATGGGATAAATATGTTATTTCTAAATTACAAGAATAATTGAACACTATTATATTACAATAGAATGACAATTTAAAAGACTGAAAAATGTTGATTAAAACTCAAGAAATTAAAGAAGACTAATAAAATAGAAGCTTAATAAATGCAAAGATAATAAAAAATGGAGGTTTGGACTTCTATTTTTACTTGGTAGGTAGTCTTGTAAAATTAAAGCAAACAGCTACAAAATTAAAATGAATCTTTTTCTTAATTCTAACTAACTATTATTATTTAGTTGCAATGATTTCTCCTCTAAATATCTATTCCTTTTACTTAAAATTTTTAAACAATAAAATTTTAAAAATCCATGAGACCCCTTACTTTAAATGGGCTCCTACTTTCTTTTGAGCAACACCTACTTAAAAATTTACCCCCCTTCCATAGGACCATAGCCTAAGACATATAATGTGCTCCCCAATTTAATCAAAACACTTGTGAATTTAATTCATTGACAAAATAAATAAATAAATTGAAAACAAAATGAGAGTACTCTTAACAAGTTTCATTTAGTTTTTCAAGATTTGCTTACAAATTTCCTTAACTCTCTCTAAGAGTATGGTCTCATGGGAGGGCTTGGGCTTCTATTTTCATGGCGTAGGTGGTCTCATGGGGAAAAATTAATTATGCTACAGGATTAATTGAAATATTTTCCTGAAAAATAACAACCTCTATCTTTTAGGACTGAATATTTATTTAGTTGGTGAAATCGGGGTGGGGCTAGAAATTACCCCACCAACTTAGGAGTTTTTTTTGCCACTTGTCATCTCATCAAAAATAAAAAAGAGAGGGAAAATGATGTAGAATTGCGCTACTAAATTCATGAGACCACCAGCTTCCTTAAATTTCAGAGCTTAAAATTATAAGCAAAACTGCACTATTAAATCCATGGGACCAAAAGCTTTAAAATATTCCTAAAAAAATCTAAACAACATCCACTAAAACTTTTAAGGAAGCCCCCCTCCATGGGACCTTATCCTAAGGATGAGATCTCAATATGGGGGCTTCAAGATCTATTTTGAAGGAGTAGGGGTCCATGAAGCAAAAAAACAAAATTGCTACAAGATTAATTAGAATCTTTTCCTCAGAAATAGCAGCCCCTACTTTTTAGTTCAAAAATTTAAGCCCGTGCGAATGAGGTGAGGCTGAAAATTGCCCTACCAGTTTAGACTTTTTCTGCCACTTGTCAATGATATGATGTTTCTAAATTCTCATCAATTAATTTTATTTTATTTTATCAGCAAGAGGCAAAGCCAAATTTTATTAATATATCTAATATTATAGGATCTTACATCTTATATTACAAGATAATCATTATAAGCTTATACTCCAAACCAAAACAACAACTGTTCTTGACAGGATATAAACATCTGAAAGAGCTCTAGTAGACATAATTAAGTCCCAACCAGTATTGTAGCCAGAGGAACAAACTGTCTTGCAAAAATGGCCCCAATAACAAAGGACCTTGATCATCTAACATAGCTTTACTGCCATCAATTAATTTTTTATTTTATTTTATATTTATTTATTTTCTTAAATTGAATATGCAAAATAATAAAATTCATGAGACCACAGCGTCCATAAATTTAGAAGTTCAAATTTTTAATCTTAAACTACACTATAAAATTCATGGAACCACCCACTTAAAATAATTCTAAAAATTCTTAACAGCACCCACTGAATTTTTTTAGAAAGTCCTCCATGAGACCCCACCCTAAGAATACCTACCATTTTTTACCCCGAGAGGATACCTACCATTTACAGTTACCTAATATGGCAGCCTAGCTTAATCCACGCTTGTGGTAAGTATGCTAAATATAGAACAGTTCAAAAAGGTAGGTTTATATTTTACTGGTAAAAACTCAACATACTGTTAATATTTAATTGCAATTGAGCGCGATGTTTCTGTACAGTCAAATATGGCTGCGCAAGAAGTTTTACGTTAAGTATAAGCCTATAAACTGGCATAGAGGACAGACAGAATTTTTTGAAATTTGAGTTCACATTAAGTGACCTCTACACCGCTTAGACTTAAAGTTAAAGCCAGTCGTAAATTTAGTTCATACGAAAAGCTCAACAAAAGATAAAACAAGAAAACAGAATAAAAGAATCCTAATATGTACTTCAGTTCAATCAAAATAAACAAAATAGCAGAATCCTAACAAGAACAAAACAGTATTTGGATTAATTACATACCACAGTGATTGTATGTAAAAGTATGTGTGCCGGGATTCCCTGGCCGCCAAGGGCATCAAATACATCTCCGAACAAGAAGGTCAAAAGAGGAAGAGGTAAACCAGCAATAAGTGCTGACAGGGATGCAACAACCATGAGCATCCAATCAAACTTATCTGCAAATGCAAAAAGCTTGAAAAATTCCACAGAATAGGAAGGCTTCTCAACAGTATTAGTATTGTTCTGTTCAACATGGCCAGAATCTGAATTATCCATCTGGTTATTGTGAATGCAATGCCTCCCTCTGCGTTCTTGAAACTCTGCAAATTCAACCAGACATTGTGACTCCAATTTAAGCAGGGAAATCGCAATCCTAAATACTCGAGATGAGATTTGAGGAGTTATATTAAACGATATCTTGTTTGCAGACAAGACACTTCAGTCCGGGACTGTTACATGGCATACGGCCATGACAAGACAATTTAATGAAATCGTGGAAAGAATTGATGGAGAAAGGCGCACTAAATGCAAAGTGAAAATCAATCATTCTTTTCTAGTCACCATGCAGGTAACCATAACTAAATTAGTGCAACTAAACAAGCAGACCGACTTAATTTAAAGCGAAGTAAATCCTGCAAATTTCTGAAAGTCTCCCCCAATAAAGGCGGCGAAGCAAATCAAAGTAGATAATGCTAATTCAAATTTCTGCAGTGTGGCGACATCCTAGCCGTCGAATTTCATGTCTACTACTTGTTTTATAAAGTTTAGGTTAAATATTTTTTTATTAAAAAAACTAAATATAGTAGTTTAGAAAAGAAATTCAGAATATTATTTTAATTAAAAATATCTAAGTTTATTTTGGATTTATTTGTTTTGAATGTAATAATTAGTGTATAAGTATTATTATTTTATTTTTTATGTTACTTTCATCTTGTTTGAGGGATGGTATTTTCTTCACGTGAGCTCATTCAAAGTCCTTTTCTCTTTTTTTCCTCTAATTTACTTTTTAGCTTATTGATATTGATAAGCAATTATCTTAATTCCTACTTTAGGTTTATATTATATGCTACTCATAGAAATTTGTCTATTTTAGATTCATTTAGATTTATTTGTTTTGAATTTAATAATTAGTGTATAAATAATATTATTTTATTTTTATGTCACTTCCATCTTCCATCTTGTTTGAGGGGTGGTATTTTCTTCACCTGGGCTCCTTCAAAGCCTCCCTCTCTTTTTATTCTCTAATTTACTTTTTAGCTTATTGATATTATTAAGCAATTATCTTAGTTCCTACTTTAGGTTTCTATTATATGCTACTCAAAAAATTGTTCTTGCAAGTTTCAACATAGAGCTTTCATTACAAGGAGTGTGGGTGGAATTAGATCATCCATATCTATATCCTTTTAATCAGTATGATTGTTATTTACTTTCATGTTGATTGATTATTTACTTTTGCATGCATCTTCATAATAGTTCACATGCAAGTCAAAGTGGCAATTGAATGCAAGGGTGAAACATTCACACCTAGCACTCTCCCCCTTCATTCGGTCTCACCTTGACCACGTGTTGTGAATACAATGAATAGCATACAAATAACATGTTTCTAGGTAAAAGTTGATAAATAACTAGATCCTTTTCTAAATTTGACTTAATTAGATCCTTGTCTAAATTGACTTACCACATCCCAAGGTCTAGATTTCATCTATTCCTTTACATAGGTTGATTAGTGCATGTAGAAATTAACCTAGTGTAGATCTATACTACATGGGTTTGCCTCCTAAAATTTTAAATTCACAAATTAAAATGGGCCCATAACTTCCTCTCGACTATCATTTACTTGTTCACTTGAGTGTAAAATGTGTGATTTGCACATTATGGTTTTGTATAAAAGGAAAAAATCTAATTCAATTTTAAGCATTAAATAGATCTAATCATCTTAGATAGATCTAATCATCTTAGGTTAAGATCTAGAGAGCATAATTATAGGACATTGCATTGCATCAATAACTTATATCAATGTTTATATCATTATTGACATGCTAGGCATGTTATTTGGTCATTAGTGACCCACTTCTTCAAAATCTAAATTTAATCTCAAGTCTAAACTAACTCAATTCCAACTAGTTGTTATGTGTCAACTCTTGTGCCAAAATTTTTAAATTGTGTGCCTAAACATGTGTGGAGGGATGTCAGCCCTAGATCATTATGAATAATTCAAGTTTCATTATCCCCACACAAAATCACTCATTGGAACTTGTGGCACTCAAAATCACTCATACCCCTATCATAAATACTATTTATATTGCATAAATTCCTTTATCAACAACTTCCAAAACCCTATTTCTTGCATTGGTTCATTGCATACTCACCCTTTACACTTTGTCCAAGTCTCAAGCTACTATAATCACGATAATAACATTTATATAATTTGTTGCTTGTTGTCTTCCAACTTTATGAAAATCATTGAATCAATCAATAAGTCTTGATTAAGGTGAAAGGAGAGGATAAATTCACCTCTCATGATTAGCAAAACAAGTTCTCATGGTGTTTTTCAACTCTATCAACTCTTTCAGTACATGTTATACAAGCACCATAAAAGATATGAAGAAAAAATGATAATATTTGCAATAAAATCTTAGAACCACTTTGTTTGGGTTGAAGATCAATTTGTGTAGGTGAGGATTGACCCAAGTTCACATACTTATGGTTTTTACATAGCACATTTTTCTAAATCTATCTGTTCTACATAAAAAATAGTTTATTTGGCATACAATTGAAATACAAATATTCAAGTGTCCCAAACAACATTTTGGGGCATTGTAATTGCCATTAATGATGACATTCTAATTAAGTTTTGAATTTATTTAAAAATATTTTATATAACTTAGTGATGAATTAGTCATTTTTAGAATAGTCAATCAAATATTTTACACGCTAGATTATTTGGTTGTTGCAAACTAATTATTAATTTGAAAAATTAATCTCATGGATTTTGATTGTTGAAAGCATCTCATTTACCTTTAGGAAGATTTAGAAATTTTTAATTAACATTAATAATTAATCAAAGTTAATAAAAGGTTGTATGCTATTATAATGGTGAAATTTGAAGTGTCATTTCCCATTTAGTTTTGTGCCTATTATGAGGAAGTGTATTGATGCATGTACATATATCAACAAATAGTATACTTTGTGCAAAGTTGAGCTCATTCCTTGGCCTTTACCTATTTATATACACACAATCTCATATATTTAGCTCCAACCTTATCCTTATACATGTATTTGATGAGAAACCCTAGAGTATTATTATTGGGAACCTGAGTTCTGGATTCAAAGAAGTTATCTCTTCTATAGCTCTCGCACTACATTAGAGACTTGCATCCACACTTTTCTAAGTTTACTTCTTATTTTTAGATATGAACTTCCCTTTCTACCTTTGTGCTTCATTGATTATCTTTCTTTTAAATTTTGGTCCTTATTTATACTTCCCATTTATCACCCACCCTATTCACCCTTATATTAGCTTTAATGTTTGCATTTTCCACTTATTTGTAGATTTGATTCACCATTGATTTTATCTTTATTTTTTGTTTGAGTTTGATTATTCTCCCATTTTATTGTTTCTGCTAGTATAGGTACTCATGATCCTAATCTTTTATCAAGGAGTGTTTATGGCTACCTAATTTGATAATGATGATATTTTTTATGGCGACCTATTCAAATCAACATAGGCGACCAAGAATATGATCATGATGCATATAAGGCCTAATAAGATGTTCATATTATAGAGAAAATTGTGATTTATGTATTTACACATTATAGATCCCCTAATCATTTAGTGGGTATATTTATAAGATATAAGTGGGATGTTCTTATATCACATAAATCTTATAGTATCTTAGATCCATAATGAATATTTCTAATGGTGTAACCAACCCATCTTCCTCTTCCAACCATAACCCTACCACTTCCATAGCCACTACACCATTAACCCTAGTGTTATCTCTAATACCTCCATTTTCCCTACTTCATCCTCTTTTGGTTTGAATCCTTGATATGTTTTACTTAAATGTTACACTTCACTCTTCATCATGTCCCACTACTACTTTTGTTCCTTCTAGTATTCTACATGTTTCCACTTTCATCACTTCTATAATTACTACTAGTACACCCTCTATTCATGTTGATTGTACTATCTCCCCATCCCAAACGATATCCAACATCTCTCATAATACATTCAACTCATTTGCATCTATGTACATGTGCCTCTTACATTATAAACCATTTTCACCCATTCTACCATCTCTCATACTTCTAATATGACTCTTGTTCCCACTACCATCTTGGATTCAGTTGTGCAAGAAATATCAAATGTAAAGAAAACTATAAGGATAAAAATAAATATATTATTGTATACAATCCTCTATATTGAACACAATTATATTTTGAGGTTGTTGCATGGCCAAAACCCATTATTATGGCTCCTCACTTTGAGATGTACAATGAAAAAGGAGACCCTAATGTTAATTTATAATTACTCATAGTAGAATGTATTAATTTTTCTTATGACAATGTGATCTTAGCCAAGTTATTTCCATGAAACCTTAAGGATTATGTCATTTAATGGTTTTATTCATTACCTATGGGTTCAATTAAGTGTTTTGATGATCAAGTGCTAATGCATTATTACAATAGTTTTATTTAATTATGGGATTGAAGATCATGATTAATGACCTTACAAATTAAACACAAAAGAGAAATGAGCCTATCAATGATTATATTCATTTTCCAATACTTTTTTGGAAAATTAAAACGTCAATTTGATGATTATGAGTTATAAATCATGTTTCTCAAGCTATTACTTTTAGTGGTAAAGAGTTATGTGCACCTAAGTAGCTTTCCATATTTTAGATACATGTGTGCATATTTGAAAAATATTGAGCTTAATCTTACATCAAATACTTTGAAATATGGCTCGTCATCGTCTCAATCTTCTTACCCTTTTAAGTTTCAAAAGTCTAACGATTTTTTGAAGGGTAATGAAAGGAAGGAAATTGCAAATCTATTTACTTCTACTTCTTCCTTTCCTTAATTTAAACTAAATGATTTTAGGAAGTTTACTAGGATTCAAGAATATATGGATGATGTGCTTCAAAAGTTTTTTAAGTGTTAATCTACTCATGTGTACTCCTTCATATCCATCCAACAAACCCCAAAAAACCACTTCTTAATGTATATAATGATCAATTATTTTTAACTATCATCAAGGTAAATGTCACGCCCCATAATGTCCTGGCGTCCCAAGGCCATTCTTCCACAAACCACTGACCTGCAGTCCCATTTTACACCCCTTCATTAGGTCTTAGAATTAGAAATTGCGCAATCCATTTCCTAAGTTAATTCTCATCTACAATGTAATTGGCCATGGATGGGTTAGTAATGTGGAAATGAGGGCATAGGGATCACATGAGTAGTGTTTCTTATGTGAAATGCTGATTCTACCGTTTCCACTATCGGTTCCATTAATTCTCAGCATTTCTAAATGAGGAAACCAATGCATTAATGTAGTTCCACTATACATGTCAAGCGAATTTTAAATACCTATTAGGTTATAAGTTCCTTTATTGATCGCAGGCGCTTGGCCATATGCTAGTTGGCCAAGAATTTAATACTTAGCGTTAGGTAATTGCAGAAAGTATGTACATTCCAAAATTACATTAAAGATAAATTCAATGGAAATAATCAATACATCATTTTATGATTTATTATACAATTGGGCCTTGAACCCCAAAGAGCTTTACTTCTGCACAAGTGACATCTTCCTCCATTTTGATCATCAACAAAATGATCATATGTCACATGTCATCCTTCTATTTTTATTATATGGTATCAATGCGTCAAATCCTTTGTGCATCAAATGAAAATCCAGTGGAATAATGAAGGATATGCTAGACACATTTATGAAGATGCTACAATATTTACCTTACGAGAGACATGATACTATATACATAATTCATACAATATATATTTTGAGGAATTGTAAAGGATTCCCATGAGATTGGATAAAGATTTACCAAAGACAAAGGAACCTCAAGTTAGAAAACCTGTACCATTAATAGCATAATGGAATTGATAGACATGCCTTATAATGATCCTTATGAACAAAATATTACTCATACACTAAGAAAGAAAGAATACATTGAACAAGAACAAAAAAAGTAAAAATAACACATATACCTAAATTCCACACTCAAAATACTAATATTGAAACCAAAGAAAGAGGTTTTTGTACATCAAATGTCTATCATTCCACAACAACCGCAATTTAAGAAACAAGAATGGGTAAGGAAATATGTACCTAATATTACACTTATTAAAAATGTGTCTACACCTAGCACAATTAAATATCAAGCAGAAAAACATGTAATTGAAAAGGCAAGAAAATAAGAGAGACAAAAAAAGAATATGAAGATAAATTTAATGATTTTTAACAAGATGAATTGATCTCCTAGATTATCCACAACATAAGCTAGCACCTAAGAAGTTTGTTAAATAATTTATGAGCACTATTATATCATATATACACATATACCTACAGCCTAGATATCTTTTTTTATCTTTTTTTGTTTTTCTTATTTTCTTTACTATTTTCATGTTTGTTGTGCCTTTGATACTCATTTCACCTTTAATATTTAATTTCATGCTTGTCCTCCCACACTTGGGGGAGTTTTGGTTTACATTTTCCTTATTTCTCTTACATTTTCTCTTACATATGTTTACATCCTTTTTCCATATATTGATTCATTTACCTTTACCTTTTGCCTTTATCCCTCCCCTTAGGTTTATATTCTAGTCTCTTTTCCACCTTTTTCCTTTTTCATGTGCTCTTGGTTTCTATAGTATTTTTTTACCACTTTATTCAACTTACATTGTCTTACCTCTCTTCCATTTTATACTTGTTTCACATTTTTCATCATCACCTTTCTTTACCTATATATTATTTTATCTCCTATTATATCCATGACACTTATTTTACTATGATTTTAACACCTTATCATTGACTATTGATCTTCTTTTTTATCCTAAATTGGCATATCGTGCTTAGTTCTAGCGTATACACATTGAGCCTACATTGATATATTACACTTTCAATCACTTATTGAATTGTTATATAATGCTTCTAGAGATTACATTTAATCCTACATTGTCATATTGTACTCTTAGATTTACCTTTTTGGGGGCATCATGTTCGTATGCATCACATTTAATCTCACCATGTCACATCCTAACATTAGGGGCCCATCATGTCCCATGACATGTTTTACCATATGTTCCTTATATATTCAAGGCATCACTCCTTCCTCCATAAATTACCTCTTCTTCTACCTATATCCACTAAGGAATATTCCCTTACCCTCACCATTATGTGACCATTCTCTTGTATGCCACATTGGGGCATATTTCACACTAGTTTCTTATGTTCCTACATGGATGTTTTTGGCAATTGAGGGCCACACATATTCAAATTTGCTAATACTTTACTCACATGCTTATCTCTAAATTGCATATACTTTCATGTATGAATTTCCCTCTCCTTCAATTGTTTACATCCAATTGATATAGTGAAATGAAGGGGGCATTTATTGTCACTAATAATTTATATATTGATATTCTAGGTGGTCATAGGTGCTACAGAGATTCAACATTGTGAGTAGATAGATCATTGCTACATGACATGTACTGAACCTCATACACCTTTTTCATCTCATGGATACTATGCCAAACACACTATTATCATTTTCCAGACATGCAACTTTTTTTAATTTTACTTATTTAGGATTATTGTTCCTATTTCCTAGACAACTGGAAAGTTGTTATTTTTGTGCCTAATTTTCACTTGTTAGATAGATGCTACTAATTGTATGTTTTTTCTCTATTTTTCAAGTTCCTACAAAGAGAGTGAATGAAATTTCAAAGTTGTTTTTCCTTTTAGACCAAATTTTTAATGCACCGAAATTTAACCATTTTCAACGAAAAATTAAATAGGACTAAAAATGTGTTCTAGGTGGATTTATTCTATCTAAAATAGATTTGGACCATTTTTTTCAACTAGAAGTGTCTACTAGATATATATGTAACATCCCTTTAGTACCAATTTACAAAAAAAAATGATTTTAAAAAGTTGATGTTTTTGCCACTTCTACTCATAAATAACATATTTTGAAAAATCCAAATACGTTTTTGTATATCTAGAAGTGGATTTATTTTTAAAAAATAGTGCTTACACACACACACACACACTAAAATTAGTTCATTAGCACTAAAATATAAGATTGATTATCTTCTCAAGAAAGCATACCAATGTTTATTAAAAAAATATTACAATATGATACATATTAGAGAAAATACTCCATAACAAGACATTACAATCATTTTCTATATTGAATAACTAATATTGATAAAAAGTGAATGGCCCCTTTATCTCATTTTTCAATATTTTACAAATAATTAAATTATAGTGTCAATTTTATAAAAAAATACATCAAAATGAAAAAAATCCATTTAAACTACATGTTAAAAATCTACATTCCATTAGTTTATATTATCTCAAAATTCAAAGCATATATGTTAGTTTCAAGTGATTCAAGTTAAAATGTTAGACCAACGTTAGCCACTTCCTTTATACAAAAGTGACATGATTTTGAACTTCCACCTTATGAGACCTTGTATGATCTAGTACTTTATATGGGCCCCTCTTGTATCCTTTGATATTTCAATATTTACTATATATGCATGTGTTTGTTAGTTACATACTTTTATATACATGATCATTTTAGGATTCATGTATGCATCTCAAAGTGGGTGCAACATGTAATGGTAATATTTGCATATCTTTGTCATCTCCCATTTAGTTTTGTGCTCATTTTGATGGAACATTTGGATACATGTACATATCAACAAATGAGGCAATTTTGTGCGAAATTGGGTTCATTCTTATTGATTGTACCTTTCTCTACACACACACACATATTTAGCCACCACCTTATCCTTATACATGTGTGAATACTTTGATACATTCACCTAAGCCCACATTTATTACACTTATTTGTGCATCTACCCTAATATAGCTATTATGTACCTACATTTGAAATTTTTCTCACTTAGGGTAATTTCCATGATCATGAAGTTGACTTTGTGAACATGGACTTGCCTCCTTCCTTTCTAAAATTTAAATTCAATATTTTACTAACTAGCCCCCTTTATTTTCTCATATGATCTAAGTACACATTTGTTGCAATTTGATGCTATATACTAATATTTAAAAGTATTATATGCACATTCATGCCACCACATCCAAAATTCACAAATCCATTTCCATTTTAGAGCATTAAAGGAGAAATCAATAGCAACAAACTTCAATTTGGTACACTAAAAGTAAGAAATCTACATACATCATTCTAGGACTATTACTTGTTATCTTCAAACATTTGTACAAATTTGTAGGGGTTGGCCTAAGCGACATTCCTTATGATACAATGATAGCTTATAGTAGATCATTCTTAATACTACTCGCTATCATATATTAGGGAAGAGGACTCGGTAGTTGAGCACCCTAACTTTGTGCTTCTCAAAATCCTACATGAAATTTTTAAAACACTCCCAAAATTTTACAGTAGCTTACTTGGCAAGTCCCC
>VDFB02049519.1:0-15142 GCA_007258455.2 Sequoia sempervirens | reverse complement strand
CCTAACATCTTCTTGTTCTTGATTTAATCTAACATTTAGAACATGGATTGTAGGTTTGAAGAGGAGCATGGAGCACTTAATTGAAGAAAAATCATTCTTGTCTTTAAATTATATAATTGTAACAAGTGTTTAATGCTTTGGGGCAATTATAACCCAACGTTCATGCTTTTTTCTTTATGCTTTAGGACAACTAATTTTTTATTGGGCTTAAAACTTACAATCTTATGACCAACTAGATTTCAATTGGGCTTAAAACTCATTTTTAAAGTTGTCTAAAATTGAACCCTTATCATTGTTCTTTGGGTTTAAAATGAACGCACAAAGTTGGATAAAATTGAACCCTCATCTCATCATTTTCTTTTGTGTTTAAAATTGAACAAGACAACTTCATATTTCATTTGGTGCTTAAAACGAACTCATCACTACTTTGAGGGGTTAAAATTTACAACTATTTGTTATGTCTTATGATTTACAACGTTGTTAGTGGATGTGTATGTAGTTCTCTCACGCCATTTGGTGATCTTGAGAAACAAAAACATTCCTTAACACTTTGCAAAATCACCTACATCTTTCATTTTTGGATTAAAACTGAACCCCCTTTGCAAGTGTGAGTAAAAGGCATAGTGTGTGTTCTCTCTTTGTTCACACGAAGAAAGATGATCGAACTATGGATGTACTTCCTCGCTATTGCTCACCTTTAGAGGGCCTTCCTTGGTGGGGAAGAGTACTCACCCCAAGGGAATGACTCAAGCCATAACAAGCTAATGCCAAGCTCTTCCAAACTGCCATATAAACTTGTGGTTGCAGTGAAAATCATTATCAATGGGAAGTGGTACATGATCGCTCTCCCCTAGTATCTTTATGATGTGTAAAGCCCTTGTTCTAAGGGTTGGGAGACCTTTTGAGGGAGTTTATCATTGCACCCCCTAAATTAGAAGCCCTTATTATGAACCCTTATGTAGAAGCCAAAAATTCTTAATATTTGTTGATGTCAGGAACAATCATTTTGAAGTCGCCCCACATTTGTACTAGTCAATTTTAGAAATAGAAAAATTCATTTTAATCTCCAGATTTTAAGAATTTTGATATTTGGTGGTCCTGAAAAGTGTGTGCCATGGAGGGGAGCCAGTGTTTCCAAACCTCTAAATGTTCACATTGTCTAGTGTTTGGAGAAATCCTAGTGGGGATTCAACAAATATAGTCATTTCTGTGTGTGTGTCAAATGTGGAGTGAATTTAATGTCAACACAAACCTTAATGAAATGGTTTACATTCAAAGTTTGAAGGAAGTAAAACTACTCTATTTCATAATACAATCAAACCTTTCAAATACATCTCATTGTCCTCTATTTCTAGGGATTTATTAAACCGTTTGGCCCTTAGATTTCTATGGGCACAATGGTTGTTAAAATGACAACCTAGAAAATGAGATTTGATGCTTAATATGCAAGCTAAGATGATCTATATGTGCAAATGTGTGTAGGAAGGATTAGTGGTATGCTTCTAAATGAAACAAAATGATGGAAAAGATCATGGATACGATGATAAACGAAGGATGATGTTGATGATAAATGAACAAGTGGGGATGAGTGAGATGATATGAAACTAAAATGAACTATTCACGATTATGCATATGCTCAAATGCAACAAAAAAACAAACTAATCTAAAATGCAACTATGATGTAATGGGGATGATAAAATGCAACTATGATGTAATATGTTAATCTAGGATGAGAATGCAACATAAAACATGATATGAAATCTAGTTATAAGACTCCAAGAATGCTCCAAGCTCCTAAGAAAAACCTGCATAGTAACTTTGCTTCAAATGTGGATGATAAATGCAAAGGCAAGGGGGTGTATTTATAGGGTTTCTCAAGCATTTTATGAGGTGGAACCTATCAACGGTCTAGATTCAAAGGAGAAAGAATAGATGGTGGAGATGGAGAGAATCAAGATATTGTCCCCTTGACCAAAGACAACATGCCATGTGTGTGGAGGAATCTCTTGACTAATGGGCAACATGCCATTTGGATGGGAGACCCAAGTGTGTGAAACAAAGACCCATGTGCTCCAAATTTGTTAGAAATGTGGGAGAATAAAGCCATGTGATTTTTCCAATTGGTGGAAGTGTGTGAGGATAATTCTAATTAATAATTAGGATTATTTTCATGTGACCTTTGTGAGGTGGCACAAGAAAAAGTAGTAGACATGTGCTCTAATTCTTAACTAGGATTAAGGAAGATTAATTGAATAAACACATTTAGGATACTTTGTTTATTTAATTATTTAGAAGAATATGATTTTGGAGAATTAATAGAAGAGTGAAAAATATAAATAAAGTGAGACTTTATTTATACGTAGTTGAAATATTAATCAAATAGCTTGTATTTAATTAACTAAATATGATGACCATTTTTAGGTGTATACATTTTCCCCCTCTTTGAAGTGATGTGTTTACATGTTGCTTCAAAAAAAAAATTGATGTCAATTTTCAAAAAAGATTTAGATACCCCAGATGATGTCAAATTTCAATGCCCTAGATGATGTCCCAGAATTTGATTTTCAATTATTGACAAATATATGCCCCCTCAGGAGATAAATCGGTGAATTTTGAATTTTTTGAATTTTTTGATGATTTTTGATGATTTGATGATGATATGATGCAAAGACGATTTATCTCTCAATAAAGAAATACTGATTCCACCAGTTGATTAAATTTTGTCATGCTTTTCTTCTTGTGTTTGATGTTTGATGATTGTGTTCAGCCAATTGTTTGATTTGATGATGTTGATAGAAAAATTGACCTTGTGATAGGTGAGGATTAATGATAGGATGATGATGATTGACCTCATGATAGGCAAGGATCAATGATTGACCTCATGATAGGTGAGGATCAATGATAGATTGATGATTGACCTCATGATAGGCGAGGATAATTGAAAGATTGATGATTGGCCTCATGATAGGTGAGGATCAATGATAGATAAACCTCATGATAGGTGAGGTTGGATTGATTGATGAACCTCATGATAGGTGAGGTGGAATTGATTGATGAACCTCATGATAGGTGAGGTGCATTGATTGATGAACCTCATATAGGCGAGGTTGATTTTATTGACGAACCTCATGATAGGTGAGGTGCATTGATTGATGAACCTCATGATAGGCGAGGTTGATTTGATTGATGAACCTCATGATAGGTGAGGTGCATTGATTGACAAACCTCTCATGATAGGTGAGGTTGATTTGATTGATGAACCTCAAGATAGGTGAGGTGCATTGACGATGAACCTCATGACAGGGAGAGGTTGATTTTATTGGATGAACCTCATGATATGAGGTGCATTGATTCGATGAACTCCTGCGATAGGAGAGGTTGATTTGATTGATGAACCTCATGATAGGCGATGTTGATTTGATTAATGAACCTCATGATAGGCGAGGTGCATTGATTGATGAATCTCATGATAGGTGAGGTTGATTTGATTGATGAACCTCATGATAGGTGAAGTGCATTGATTGATGAACCTCATGATAGGCGAGGTTGATTTGATTGATGAACCTCATGATAGGAGAAGTACATTGATTGATGAACCTCATGATAGGAGAGGTTGAATTGATTGATGAGCCTCATGATAGATGAGGTTGAAATGATTGATTGATGAACCTCATGATAGGCGAGGTTGATTTGATTAATTGATAGGTTGATTGATGTCGATTGATTGATAAGATTGCCGATTTGCAATATGTTATGATCATAGGAGGATTTCTGCATCTAGTGTAGGTGGATTCAGATTTGATTGTGTGATGTGGTTTGACTTCTCTGTTTGATTGATATGCCCCATTATAGGATTGATTAATGTACTGAGAATTGATGATGTGCTAAGACCTGATGTATACACTGATTTAGTTGAGACATTATGATTTATGCCATTTTTAATGATGTACCTCTCGATGTTTGGATATCATTGTACACTTGACATTGTGTTTTGAGGCATATATAATATGTAGTGATGATGATGATCTATGTGTCTATAATTTCATGATGGATGCCTATGATGGATGCATTTTATTTCTATTTTATGATGATGATCATGATGATTATGATGGATGCATTTGATTTCTATTTTATATGCTATGTAACATTTTATATGAAACTGATGATATGATATGCTATGGATGATGGATTTGATTATGAAAATGATCTATGATGTTCCATGTGATGATTATGTTGAATATGCATGGATGCAATGAAAATGATGTGTGATGTTTTGTAATGATGAATGATGATTATGTGATGCAAATGATTATGTTCTAGGGTCCTCAAGCTTAAATGAGTGAATCTATCTAACTTCCAAAAGTTGTGGGAAGGTTATCGTCGGTTGATTCTTTGTTAAATTGAGCTTCACAAAAATTGACATGTTTCCCTATTCTTTTGGAAATCTGAAGAGACTCACTCATTTAAGCTTAGTGAAACACTTCCCTAATGCCACTAAATGAAATGATTTTGATTATGTAAATGAGATATGATGGATGTTGTTTTGTGTTATTTGATGCAAATATTATGATGTGATGCATGAATAGATGAATGGTGTTGTAAGGTTTTCCAATCCAAGTGATATGCAACTAAATGAGATTTTTTTCTAATTGATGATAATGCAAGTGATGTGTATGATGATGTGTTTTTGGAAATGTCAAGTGTACTCAATCCCTTAATGCAAGAGATAACATCATCGTTGCAGCTTTGGAAATCCCATAAATACAAATGCAAACTAACATGAATGCAATCTATTCTAACCATGCAGATCTCATATGCAAAATTTGACATTCGTATCAGCCAATTTGTTGTGCTTTTTATCATCATTGGGCCTTTAAAATGTTGAAAGTGAGTACAAGCATTGATGGCATAGTTTAGACCAAGATGACCGAGTACTACTTCCATGATGTTTTAAAATTGCAAGTTAACACAAGCATCTAAGTATAATTAAACTAAGACGACCTGAGCATTGCTTGCGTAAACAGACAAGAGTTAATATTTTTCCTATACAAATTCAGAATTTCATCAGTGATACTTTGTAGTGCACATCTCACGATAACTTGCATAGTAATAATGATAAACTCACAGACAACAAGCAAAGAAAAATCATATTCTTTCCTTGCTCCTCTAGTCCGATACATCATTGAGGACTCGAGAGATATGATAACAAAAATCAAAGTAGAACAATTTGAAATTTCATGTTTAACGTGATAAACCCTTGATTCAGAAAGATCACCATCCATTTGAATTTTGTGTTTGTAACGTTGGTCCGATGACTGTTTGCTTATTGGTTCAAGCTCAAAGTTTATTTTCCCCTAGTGAGTGCAAGATTTTCCCCCTAGTCTACGGTGAGACACGACCATGACGACCAAGACCTAACCTAAAGACCTATCCTAGGGGCCTCGGGGGTTGATCAATAGTTTAAACTTGCCTATATTATACACGCAAAGACCATGTAGTTCGACTGACGACTATGTTTTTGAATTTTTGACCTTTTGACCTATTTTTGGATTTTGATATGTTTTGAATGTTTTTGGATTTTGGATTTTTTGACCTTGAGAATGTACAAGAATCCAATCCAATGAAGGACATGCCCCCAGTGTGATACGATAAGACAAACTAATTTTTAGAATGGGTCGAGTAATACTAGGGGATACCATGATACAAACACTGGATCAATATATAAATAATATGGATATGACCAATTGAAGGAACAAGATGACCCACAATAGAGGTAATGCAACCATGGATAAATGATAGATCAAAATGAAATATTCAATGCAAAACATGTCACACAAGAAACATATCTCTTGTCAAAAGATGATAATGGTTGATTGATTAGGATGCTAGGGAATGATTGGATTCCATAAGGCATGATGATGATAAGATTGATGATTGTTGATGATTGATAGAAAAAGATATGAGGATTGATAATGTTTTACAACTAGGCTCAAATATGATGTGTATGATAAGATTCAAGGTTGCAATAGGACATGATGACATGGATTGTGATAAGTTGGGAGATATGGAATGGAAGAAAGCAAATGGTGATGATCAAGATCAACTAGATAAGATATAGACACAAGGCCCAAGAATTTTTCCCCTATTCCCTCACAACCGCCGACACACATATTGTAAAGAAAGGATGTATTTAGAAAGAATGATGGAATATGGATAAGGAAAAGGATATGATACAAAAGATATGGATAAAGCTTATAGGATAAGATATATGATGTTCAAGAAGATCCTTAACTTTGTCAAGATCAAAGGTGGAAAAGTAAGGAATGAGCATAAAAGGGATAATGACCATGAATGATAAGATGGATGAAACTTTTCCCTAAGTGTAGAGTGAAAGAGGAATATGGAAGATAGGATATGGATGATAGGAAGATGAAGGAAGGACTTAAGCATCAAGTTTCACAACCAAATATCTCTCAAATACATGCTCTAATAAACTATGGCAATGGGAAACTGGACTCCTAAATATTGGCAGATTTAGGGTATGATGGGATAATGGATAGGAGGTTGAAAGGTTTGTTGATGGATATATGGAAAGGATGGCAAGATCAAAATTGGCACACAATTTGAAGGGTGATGAAGTGATGGAGGAAAAATGGATTTGGAAGGTGATAGGCTTTTATATGGAAGATTGGAGGAAGCTTTTGGATTAGCAAATTTGGGTGCCGATTTAGATTTCATTGCTTCTATTAGAATTTTTGGAATCCACATGATTTTTCACTTTGATATTTTCTTTGTGGGCCATTGTGGCCTTTGAGATTTTTCTCTTTGATTTATAGACCTTTGTGGTCTTGGAAATTTTTCTTTTTGCTTTGATGGGCCTTTGTGGCTTTTTTGATTTTTCCTTTTGTTCATGGACCTTGTGGTCTTGAAATTTTTTTCTTTTCTTGATGGGCCTTTTGTGGCCTTTTCTATTTGATTTTGATTTTGATTAAATTTTCTTTTATTTTTGCATGCCTCTTTGAGGAGACATGTTGATCCTTTGACACATGTGGATTTTGATATGGAAGCTTTTGACATTTGGCACCCAAATTGCTTCCAAGAGCAATAGGAGAGATGGATGGAGATGAATGGTATGGAAGTATCATGGATGAGTTGTTGGTGGTAGAATTTTGAAAGGGCATCAAGGATGTGTGCCTTTGTTGTTCTTGAGGAATAGGATATGGACCTAGGATAGAGGGAAGGTTTGATGGATTAGGATGAGGACCTAGGATAGATGGAAGGTTTAGTGGATTAGGATGAGGACCTAAGATAGATGGTAGGTTTGATGGGCTAGGAAACTTAGGTGTATAACCTAAGGCATGGTAATATGGGTTTTCTTGAGCAAAAAGGGGTTCTAGGATACCTTGTTCATGAAGGCCTAATCCTTTGCCTTTGTAGTTCATACTTTGACACATTCGTTTACCAATGGGATATGTGTTGTTTGTGAAACAAGATGCGAGTCCATTTTGGGGAGGATATGATATGGATGAAAGGATAGGTGTTGGAAGTAAACTGGAGTGGATGAAGGTGGAGGATCCCAATTTGTAGGTGTGGGGTTCATGGATAGCTTGCATAGGTGTGATAGGATCTTGCCATGGGGATGATGGGGTACTTTGATCTTAACTTGGAAGAGGATCACGAGGTGTAGAAGATGAAGTAGCTTGCTCTTCATTAGGTGTAGAATCATCATGTGGTGGTATGGAAGGAATATCTTGATCTTGAGAAGGATGAACATCCTCATGGAATGAAGGGATATCCTCAGATAGAAGCATATCTTGATCTTGATGAGGAAGGGAATCATGAGATTTTGTAGAAAGCATATCTTGATCATCGGGTGATAGGACATCATTAGATAGGATGGAAGAACTATCATGCTCCTAGGATGCAATGGAATATTGAGATGGCATGGATTCATTAGATGTGGTGGAAGGAGGACTTGGAAGGATACTTTTCTCTTGAGATGGAAAGGAATGATTGTGGATGAAAAGTGAAAGGAGGGGATCATCATAGAATTCTTGAGAGATGGGGTCTTGGTCAAAGATTGGAAGAACTTGTGGAATTTCGGTATCATTGAATGAAGTGGAAAGAATGCTTTGATCTCGAGGTGTCGAGGAGTCTATGCTAGCATGATTTGGACTGAGAGACTGGCATGAATAATTGGATATAGAAGATATGATAAAAGAAGGTGGTTGGATGGAATCGTTAACTTGGGTGAAAGAATCCTAAGATTTATTTTGACTTGTGGGAGATGAAGATAGATGCATGACTTGGTAAGATTTCTCAATATCCTTTGTGTTTGAAGACTTTGATTTGGTCTTATTGAATTTTTGCAAAAAATCAAAGAAATTGAACTTGGATGATGTAGTTGTTGATGGAGTAGGCGTCATGTCCATATTTCTATTAGAGGAATAATAACAAATGTCTAGTATCAAATATCCTTCTATGGTTGTTTCCCTTTGCATATCCCAAATTTTTTGTTAAAGGATTTTTATTTGATGAGCTAAAGCATTCAATTGATCCTCATCTATTTCAGCCATGGTGGTTTGGATTTCACTTTTTTGAGTTTCAACATTGGGATCTTGTTAAAATAGGCATAAAAGTGGTACAATCTAGCTAAACTTTGATCTTTGTTTGGAGGAGTGGCAAGGATTACAACTAAGTTGAATAGAATGACAAACTCTATTGATGGGACTAAGTTTGATTTGATTGTATAATGTTGTTTCATGATTAAAGGATGACAAATCCCGATGATGAAACTAGGTTTAACAATCAAAGATATGATAGATTTTGATGATTTAGGCACTTTGAGATGTTTAGATCTAGGTTTAGTTTGGATAACTCCACTTGTAGAGGTTGGTTTTAACAAGTTTATACTTCTAAGGTATCTAAGGAATGATCTTGGACTTGGAGTTTTGAAATTTTGGTTCAAATTTGTGAGACAAGATACTCAAATATTTGGAAAAGTCTTGGATTTTGACAATAATACGCCAATATATACCTAGATTGTTCTACAAGCTTTCTTTGTAAAATTAAAGGTTAACCTTTCTAAAGTCACCGTAGAGCATAGACAAAAAATTTTGATGTTGTTTTGGACTAAGAGGTTTGATCTTTCGTGAAATCGTGTAAACCCCATATTCTGACTATGTTTTTCTTAAGGAAAGGTTGAACACTACTGAAAGGACTGATTTTCCAAAGATGGATGAACCTAAGTTATTGTTTCAAGGTCTGCAAGAGGTGCCAAAACAAAGACAAGAGGCACCAAAACTCTAAAAATTGTCCAAAATGACTCTAAAATAGCTGAATTACCCTCCCAAAGGCTTGTTTTCCCAGATTTTTCAATTATGGACTTGTTTCCCTCAATGGATGTAGTTCTGAATCAAGGTTTTCAATCTCAAAATGTAACATTTTTTATGTTGTTTGTTTTGAAGACACATCAAGTAGAATATACACTCCTAAGGCTGTGTAAGACTATATTCTTTTAGATTCCACATGGGTTTTACCCCAGCCGCACTATCTTTAGCAGATGAATTCATAAGCTTGGTTGCACAAGATCCCCCTTACAATGCACTCTCTTCTCAGGTCAACCAAGCTTCTAGTCCCCATGAAACTTTCATGGCAAAATGATCATCTCTACTAAAAATTGCGAGAATTTGGATGCCTTGGCAATGACCGTTGTTGCACCAAAGAATAGATAAAGGATTTGGCCAAACTACAACAAGGGTTTTAATTCGGGCATTCCATTTTTGGGGGATAATCCATGCAGCAAGAGTCCCTTTCAATCCATCTCGTCGGAATCATTCTCATGATACTTGAACTTTCCCCCAAGTATCCACATTTATATCCCATTTGGAAATCACTTGGCTTTAGCATGTTACTGGTTGGGTCATTCCTTTGGGTGAGTACTTTTTCCCACAAGGAAAGCCCTCTTAGATAAACAAAAGAAAGCAAGTATACGCATAGTTCGATTGATCTTTATTTCACATGAATAAAGAGAGAACTCATGCCATATACTCCACTTACACTCGCACATAAAAAAGAATGGGTCTGGCTTTTTGGATCACCCAGTTAATGGGAGAGCATATGCCTACCATCCATCACATACAAAATACATGGTGTTCATTAACCCATTAATTAAGCTATGTTCCTAACTTAACCAAAAGAAAACATGATATTCATTAACCTTTTAATTAAGCTACGTTCCTATCTTAACCAAAAGGAAACAAGCAAATAACATCCATCCCCTACAATATGTTAGTAGTTTATGTTTTGAGTCTTTAACAACGAATCTAGGAAACCTGCAAAGCACAACATAGAATGTGAGTTTCCCAATTTGGTGAAAAACTACAAGAGGTGCCAAAACAGAGACAAGAGGTGCCAAAACAGAGGCAAGAGGCACCAAAATAGAGACAGAGAGTTCAAAAATAGAGTTAGAAAAGCCAAAGCTCCCTAAAACAATTTGCAAGAGGCACCAAAACTCCAGAAAAAATGTAGAATGGTCTTAGAACAGGTGAAAATGGTCCCGAAATAGTTTGCAAGAGGCACCAAAACTCTTAAGATAGTCCAGAATGGTCCCGGAACAAGTGAAAATGGTCTCATAACAGTTTACAAGAGGCGCCAAAATAGGTGCAAGAGGCGCCAAAACTCTCAAGATAGTCCAGAATGGTCTTGGAATAAGTGAAAATAATCTCAGAACAATTTGCAAGAGGTGCCAAAACAGGTGCAAGAGGCGCCAAAACTATCAAGACAATCTAGAATGGTCCTGAAATAGGTGAAAACAATCTCAGAACAATTTGCAAGACGTGCCCAAACTCAAGCAAGAGGTGCCAAAACTCTCAAGACAGTCTAGAATGGTCCTGGAATAGGTGAAAACAGTCTCAGAACAGTTTGCAAGAGGTGCCAAAATAGAGACAAGAGGTGCCAAAACTCCAGAAATAGCCCAAAATTGCCTCAAAATAGGTGCAAAAGGCTCCCAAGTCCCAAATTTGAACCTGCAATCACAAAATTTGCAAAAATTTAGAAACAAATGAGGCAAAGGCCCCACGATGGGTGCCATTTTTTTGCATGTGTTGAATGTGGAGTGAATTTAATGTCAACACAAACCTTAATGAAACAGTTTACATTCAAAGTTTGATCAAGTAAACTACTCTATTTGTAATACAATCAAACCTTTCCAATGCATATCATTGTCCTCTATTTCTAGGGATTTATTAAACCATTTGGCCCTCAAATTTCTATGGCCATAATGGTTGTTAAAATGGCAACCTAGAAAATGAGATTTGATGCTTAATATGCAAGCTAAGATGATTTCTATGTGCAAATGTGTTGGGGAAGGATTAGTGGTATGCTTCTAAATGAAACAAAATGATGGAAAGGATAATGGATACGATGATAAATGAAGGATGATGTTGATGATAAATGAACAAGTGGAGATGAGTGAGATGATATGAAACTAAAATGATCTATTCATGATTATGCATATGCTCAAATGCAACAAAAAATCAAACTAATCTAAAATGCAACTATGATGTAATATGTTAATCTAGTATGAATGCAACATAAAACATGATATGAAATCTAGTTATAAGACTCCAAGAATGCTCCAAGCTCCTAAGAAAAACCTGCATAGTAACTTTTCTTCAAATGTGGATGATAAATGCAAAGACAAGGGGGTGTATTTATAGGGTTTCTCAAGCATTTTGTGAGGTGGCACCTATCAACGGTCTAGATTCAAAGGAGAAAGAATAGATGGTGGAGATGGAAGGAATCAGGATGTTGTCCCCTTGACCAAGGATAACATGCCATGTGTGTGGGAGGAATCTCTTGACCAATGGGCAACATGCCATTTGGATGGGAGACCCAAGTGTGTGAAACAAAGACCCATGTGCTCCAATTTTTTTGGAAGTGTGGGAGAATAAAGCCATGTGCTTTTTCCAATTGGTGGAAGTGTGTGAGGATAATTCTAATTAATAATTAGGCTTATTTATTTTCATGTGACCTTTGTGGGGTGGCACAAGAAAATGTAGTAGACATGTGCTCTAATTCTTAATCAGGATTAAGGAAGATTAATTAAATAAACACATTTAGGACGCTTTGTTTATTTAATTATTTAGAAGAATATGATTTTTGAGAATTAAAAGAATAGTGAAAAATATAAATAGAGTAAGACTTTATTTATACATAGTTGAAACATTAATCAAATAGCTTGTATTTAATTAACTGAATATGATGACCATTTTTAGGTGTATACAATAATCATTTATGATTATAGGTATATATCCTTTTATCGTAATTATTTTCTGTAATAGTTGCGTTTTTAATTTAAATATGTTATATATATATATATGATCATTTAAGATGACATATATATGTATATGTATATATATAAATGTGTAAATTTATGTATTGAGAATTTTATTGAAAAGTAATTTGGTTATGATAAAGTGTGTATTTAATCATTAAATAGAATATGATTAGACAGTTCGTTGAATATTAAAATATGTTTGTATAATTTCTTTAGTTATTTTAAATGAAACAAATAAGTAAAGGTAATTGATTATTAAAGTGGTCGTTTTTATATAATTTCAATTATTTATTATTTGATGGTAATGTTTCTATAATTAAATAAAAATATTATGTGATTTAATTATGTTTCTTTCAAAAAATAAAAATACAATGAATTGGTTTAGGATATTAATTGGGTATGAAAATGTAAGTAGTTATAAGGAAATTTAATGATTATTGTGTTAAAGTTGTAGTGAGTTACTTACCAAATATTTTTTGATTAGGTAAGCAACATTTACAAGGTGTCTTACCCTTCACATAGAGCCACAAGGGCCAAAGAGTTCAAGACCAAAAAAGCATCAAAAAACACTAAGCCAAAAAACAAACACAATGGACCAACAACAGACAGACAAACAGCGGACCAACAATAGACTAACTTACAAAATATGTTATATAATGGCTTTAATTATTTTAAACGATTTCTTGACAAATGAAAGGATAAAATGTAGTGACAAACTAAATGTCCTTTGAGATTGGTCACTTTGAATGTGTTAGAAAAATTAAAGCTTGATTTTGAGGGTTCCATATCGTGTTGACTCTCGTTTGAGTTAGTTTGATTCTTGTGAACTATGGTTCTTGTGTTAGATATGATTTGGTGGGTTTTAACCTTGCACTTGGATGTTGTTCATGGAGACCTAGTGTGAGATGGTGCATGTCTCACTTGTCGTATTTTCTTATTTGACTTGATATTTTTTGTGGAAGTTGGCTTACCCCGATTGCGTTTTTGAGATTTTTTTGTTGGAAGGGAGAGTGGCTTCCTGCAAGGGCTGGACCTCTAAGTGGTATCCTGGGTAACCCATGAGAAATTTGAGTAATCAAGTGATAACCTAATAAATATTTAGGGGGTGGGTAGTAATTCACACTAAGAAAAGATAATGGATGCCTCTCTCATGGCCCAAGTACTTGTTTAGGCTTGGGATGAGACAAGAAGGCCTGGAATGGAAAATCAACCACCTTGTCTTCATGAAAGGTGAGTTGATTCCACATGTGTAAGAATGGGGGTTGGGGATTGGTTGAGGTTGCCAGGGTAACCCAGGATGGGGTTAGTAATCTATGAATATATGCATTGGGTAACCCATGTCAAGCCATGTGATGACACTCTACCCTTTAGCAACCATTTATGTTTGTTGTTATTTTCCCCTTGTTTCTTTTGTTCCTCTGGAAGCAGATGTTGTCTTTTGTTTATTGTTGCTCTTATTTTTTGAGTCTTGTTTGCCATGGTTCACTTGGCTATTTTGGTTGAGGGTCTTTCTTTTTAGCTCCTAGCATAGGGGGTAGGCCTTTAGGTCCACGCAGTCGAGTGGAACGTGTTATGCACCCTATTGGGTCCCTAGTCAAGGATTGAGATGTGGAGATTTTTGCCACTTACAGTGACTCTGGAGTGGTGCCAGAGATGGATCCAGTCTTGATACTTTGTATTCACCTTTTTAGTTGTATTATTCTATCGTATTGTATCATTCTTGTTCATGTTGGGGAACACTTCTGTATTAATGTAATTCTTGAATGATGTAATGTAATGAAACAAATGTAATGTATTATGTTACCCTTATATACCTCATGCAGCTAATGATTCGTGGTAGCCATTATTCGATGTGTGTATCTATGGAAATATGCTTCGATGAATTCACATGATGATAGTATGCTTATGGTTATTGGGAAAGAGTTAATCTTGTTATATTGAGTTTTCATGTGTGGATGTTTCTTATTGATGGATTATAATGGATGTATGATCACGGTTTATAATTTAATCTTGGAATTGGTCAGTTATCGTTATGGTATGGGTTTACATTTTGTAATGCTGTCACGTGGACCCTAGCAGGATGTAGTGTGTGTTGTATATGTATTATTGCTTCACTTATGTTCTTTGTTAATGTGCATCATATGCTATGTTTTATTTTCAAAAAAAAATTATTGTGCTTTAATTGTAAGTTATTGTTGTCCTCTGGGGTTCACGTGGTGAGGCATTACATGAACTTCTTTATCCCAACACACTTTTGTCTAGTATCCCATAAGATTAAAAAGGTTAAAAATGCATCTCATCATGAGAAAACATTTCATTTATTCAAATCTAAATTATACCATCTAGTTACCCAACATGACAGGCTCCAATCTCTATGGTATTCTCCCTTAACACATTATCAAAAGTTCAAATTGAACCTAAAAGAAACAACACTTAGCAACTAAAACTAGGACTAGCAATACCAAAAGTTCAGAATGACCATCATAAGAGATTGAAAAAGAATACCTAAGAGGAGAAATTATCAATTTCAACATTAAATCACGAAGAATATTGGCAATTCAATAGCTATAATGAATAAAACATTAAAAATGTCACAAAATAAATGGAAAGAAAGAGCTCAATGGCCAGTCCTAGCATAAGAAAATCAAAGAAATCATGCTATCCCTCAACATTACATTTACCAATCCAAACATATCTTGGAAAAATGTATAGCAAACATAACCATAAAATGAGGTGACTAATGCCAACCACACCAAATGGAGTAACCGCTACATGACACTTAAGACCACATTGTCCTAAGCG
>VDFB02049518.1:0-103640 GCA_007258455.2 Sequoia sempervirens | reverse complement strand
GGTTAAGAAAAACATTTAAAAAATTAATTTTTTAAATATTTCTTCCTCCTTTCTAAGGTGATTTTTGAGTTTGGGCTGTTTGACATTTTGTCAAACACTTGGCATGCAAAGTGACTGAGTTCTGATTCCTGAATGTTTATGCTTGTGTTTGATTGAATTTTAATGCCAAATCATTTGCATAAAACATAGAAATGATAACTGCTATCATAACATCAACAAATATGAAACATTCAACCTCAAATCTGATTTTATTTGCACTATATCAAGTTTGAATACATTGCATTACAGGTCTGATATAAGTCTGATCTGATTACAGCAGCAGACATTTCCTTCAAAATCTAATTTATATTGATTCCCAATGAAATACAAACATACCCGGATCATTGGCTACAATAATAAGTTTAATGACATTTATTGTGCTGTTATACTACTGCTCTTGCGATTTATTTACATATTGATATTGTTGTTATCAATTATTAATTTATTGACATATCTCTCTCTTTCCCTCTCTCTCTCTATAATATATATATATATTTTGTATGTTGCCGTCCCCTGCCGTCCCCTAAAAATGGCCCCCTAGGAAACGTCCCAGAAACACGTCCCTTGCCATCCCCCCGTCCCCGTCCCAGTCCCCAAAACGCCGTGGAACATAGAATAATAGAGTTCACTAACTTCAAGGAAGTCAAAGGGGAACTTTTTTTCATGCAGATTTTTCAAAAGGGAGTTTAACTTCGAGGGCCCCTCCAACAAAGCATGCAAAAATAATAAAAGGAGTTCACTAACTTCAAGGAAGTCTAAAGGGGAACTTTTTTCATGCATTAGTTTAACTCTTCATGCAGATTTTTTAAAAGGGAGTTCTAATTTCCATGTAAAAATCAGAAAACAAAAAAAAAAAAAATCAGAACTCATACTGAGTTTAGGCTCTCAAAATCTATAAATAAGAGGCCTATGCTTTGTAACAAATCACTGGAAAAGTTTATTGTGAAAAAGTGACATTCAATCTTTGAAATTTTTTCAGTCAAAATTAGGTCTTCATTTCTGTAATTTTCTTCATTGATTGCATCTTCAACCTTGGTTCGCTCTGAAATAATGGTTGATTGTATCCTTGTGATGTAATATTTTACTGTTTTTCCAGAAAACAATCATTGTAGCAGCCTTCAGTGAATCAAAGATCAGATTTTTGCCTCTACTTGTTTCAATTTTCTCTGTGTATGAAAGAAAAGCAAGTATTATTGTGAGTTCTATGACTCCTTGATTGTTGTTGTTTTAAGTTTACTTTTGAATTATTGTTGCAAATTACTATGTGAAGCTTTAGATTGAGATTCATAAGTTGTGTTGCTAAAAGGAAGTAGAAATCTACTATGTTTGGTGTTTCACCTTCATTTTATGTTTTAAATTTAGATTATTAGTTCTTTCTTATCTCTTTCCCCAGCAAAGATTTTAAAAAGCAGGTCATCCACTTCATATAGAGAATGCCTTCCGCATAATTATAATCTTCAAATTGTTAATAGAAGTTATAAATTTATAGTATATTAAATAAATTAATTTTAATATTTTTTTATATTTTTAAATGCCTAGTTTGACTTTGATATTTTAAATTTCTTGTTTAAAGTTTTATGGTGGTTTTAGACTTAAAGTTGATGTTCATTTAATATTCATTATTACGTATTTCACATTTTTTAATTTCTAGCAATTTTTATATATGGCATCTCCAAGTGCCCATCTCTTATTCTCCTAGAAACTATCATTTTAATCTCTACAAAAAGGGTTCAGAAACAGCAGAAAATTTTAATAAAGCCAAGTTCTATGTTTCATTGCTAAACTCTCATTTTTATTTTTCTCTATATCTCTATGCTATTAAAACGCCCTTAAATTTAAAAAACAGCAGGCTTTTCTGTTTCTTTTGCATGTTTCTACATTTTTTGAAAATCCAGTTTTTTCCCAATTAAATCCTGATATTTTGAAAAAATCATATGCTTTTGGTTTGCGAATTTTTTCCCCAAAAGATTTTTGCTGCTATGGTTGTACCAGCATCTTGTAACCATGAACCCATACCCATCCCTGATTCCGATTCAGCAACTTAGGTTTTATCAAGTACTTTAGTTTAGATTTCAGATTTCCTAATTACTATATCATTGGTTTAGGGAGTTAGTCATGTCGACTAGAGCACCAAGTGATTATAGGCAGTTGTACTTACATGTACTATTTATTTGTAAACTTTGATGAATAATATGCCACTGCCTTTACAGAGTTATCTGCCTATGTTTAGTTTACTGTGTTCGCACTATTCTGAATCTGCATGTTTTACGATGCATTCCATTTCAATTCTGTTATATGTTTATTTTTTGTTGCATACTATTTTTGCTATATTTTTTCAATTATTAGTGTACATTAAGTTTTAAAGTGCATCTTGTGGGTACACTATGATCAGTTCTGCAGGTTCATTGGAAGTCATTCCACGTTAAAATGGAAAAAAAAAAAATCTTAGATGGTTGACAACCACGTTTTCAGATAAACAAAACCTATGCACTGATTTTAGACCATTTCAGGACTTGGCAATGACCATACTCTTCTTGGATGGCCTGAAGCAATGCACATACCTTCTCAAAAAAGCTCCCATCTGTCATCTGTACGATCTTATTTTTGCAGTAATAATTAAATTGTTTTTATTTCTGGCTTCCAAAAGATATAAAATAAATATAAGTTCAGCTTTAGATTTCTTCTAGTTTTTTTCAGTTCTAGATTTTGAATTGCACTAGTCTTAAAAATTAAAATTTTACAACAGTTTCAAACACTCCAGCAGTTCCAGTTTCATGTTTTTGAGCTGTTAAGATTCAAGTTCAAAACTCCAGTTTCTTTAATTCAGATATCTTTCATTTGTCATGTTTTCATAAGGTTTAGAACTACTAATGCAGGTTTTTGACTGGGTTTGTAGCATTTTTACCATGTGCAATTTTATGTTGACATTTGTCAAAAATTTGAGGTTCACAATTCATTTTCAATAATAAATATCTGTATAAAAATGTCTATAAGGAACTTTAAACAAGCATACCAATTTCAAATTCACGATCAAGTCGTCCAGGTCGTCTCAATGCAGGATCAATACATTCAGGACGATTTGTTGCTGCAATCACGAGAATCCTATGATTTTTATTTACTCCATCTATCAAAGCCAACAGTGCTGCCACCATTCGCTGGGAGAGGTCTTCAGATCCATCCTTACGTGCTGGGGCAATTGCATCCAGTTCATCTATAAAGACCTTTAGAAGGCAGTATTATCTTGTGTGTAGTATATAGCAAAAAAACAAATGAAAATCCCAAACATAAAAAGGCTAAATAAGAGTAAAACATCAAACCTTAGTCTTTACATTATTTTATCGTGCTTTCTTAGACAGATATCTATAAAAGAATATGTAACTTGTGAAAGGTTCTAAAATGGTATGATATTAGAGCTTAATTCTTTTGTAATATCAATCACATGGCATACACAATATTAGTATCTGTCTAATATAAAATGAATATACATATATGAAATGTAAACATACGGAAATCAGAACAACTAATCCAGCATCAAGAATATCTTGGAAAAGGTAAAGCATTTGAGATATATAAAATATTCATCAAGAATATAGGCCATGAAGAACAAAACTGTGTTAAAAAGGAAATTTTATTATCCTCACAAGTATGCATGCATCAATATATTGAATTGAGAGAAATGGGAGTATAGAAATCCCAAAGCAAAATCAAATGCATCGTAGTGATAGTCCTTCAAGCGAAAATAAGGAAATAACTTTATAGTAATATGCTTCATTCGCAGTTGAACGACATTCCCTTGAGCATACCGTCTCATTCTTATCAATACTAATATTGAGCTTAAACCTAATACCACTTTCTTCAATGATTAAGATGATCCCAAAGCTTAAAAGGAAGTTTATTCCAAAATGTACTATAAAGTTCCGACTTTGCAATTGATATCATTGTCGATACAACAATTTTATTTATCCACAAATTAATAAAAATTAGAAAGCATACCTTTGCCTCACTTAATCACCAAGAAGTGGGATTCTACTAGACTTCTATGGGTTCTATAGTCACTTATTATGACAAATATTTGAAAGTCTCAAGCAATAGTCATTAGATACAATATAAACCTGTTTTTTGTATTCTATTTCTTTTAGATGCTTGCATCAATTGCAGGACATGGTATTGTTGATTATGTTCTAGACTTCTAGTCAATAGCTCTCTTGTTTCAAACGTTCTCAATCCTCAACATCCCACAACACATTTCCCCTAATGAATCATGTTGTAATCTCTTCTTGAGTCATAACGACTTCCCTCATATTGATACCAACCGCAATCCACTTATCAATCTACTATTTTCCACCTTGATCATTATTATCTAAGTTACCAGTTCAGATTTGGGTTCAGGTTTGGGTTCAATGGTTCAATTTGTGGGTTTGGGCAAAAATTTTTTTGGGGTTTAGTTCGTTTTGGGTTCATTAATATAAAAACATATAAAAATTACATATATACGACTTTTCTTTAATAAATAAATTAATAATAAATACATATACTAAAATAAAAAATGTATCTAATATCCATTAATATAAATATAAATACAAAAAATATGATTGAATATATATCAAAAATATAAAGATACATTAATATAAAATATATAAATACAATATATATTAATATTAATGTAAATATAATTATAACTTATATTAATTCCTAATATTCTTATTGATATTAATATATTTAAAAATAATTAAATATATTACTATTATATATTTTATATAAAGTATTTAAACTATTAAATTGCTAATATTAAAAAAACAAGAAACATTTTTAAATTTAATGTCCATTTTTAGGTATAAGGTAAAAATAAAATTAACGACCCAACTATTGAAAGGCCGCCAATATTCTTCGTTCGAGTTTATGGTTGGGTTCGGATATATCCAACGCCTCAGATTCCATGAGCAATAGTTGGCTTTGATGAATGGATTTGATGGCTGTTGTGGCTACCTCTCGTGTTTATTGCAAGCTTGCAACATCACGACACCCGCCTCAATAGAATCCAAGAGTAAAGTCTCAGCTCGATCTACAAATTTTTTCTTCCGCAACAAAACAATAGTTGCCCAATCCAAATTCGGCCCCGCCTTGTTCTACACATTGATTTATGCAAACGAATGATTGGTACATAATTTGATTGATGAGCGCAAAACTAGCAAGTGCTTTCTCTAGAGGGACGAACCCACAGGCTATGGGTCGGACCCTGTCTGAACCCAAGCCGGACCAGACCTAGACCACGAACTGGAGCTGAACTAGACCAGGACTAGGGGGTTTCAGGGGAATAACCAATATCTTAGATTATTATAATAAGCAACATATACTTCCAACCTTGTAACCATTTATGGTTGTCCAAGATCCAATTGTACAAACATTCTACTTTTCCCAAGCTATTCAATACTCAAGATTGAATTATTTCCCTCATTCTATACACACACCTTGTACTTCAAAATATGTAGCCCAAACAAAAATACATAATTGCTTAAGCCATTTTTTGATAGCGGTGGTCCCTAAGTCAATGGCAATACGTCATACATTTGCTATTGCTAACTAAGCAAAATTCCAAACTCAACAGTGAAGTTAAAAAAACACACACACTTAGGATTTTACCCCACTGATTGAATCTTCCCTCTTGTTCCAATTACCAATATACATCAGAAACATTTATATCTATTGTATTTCCTAGCACCATCAAACTCCTCTCCAGTCAGAAATGAATGAATGTTTTTCTACTATCCATCTGGAAAATAATCTATAAGTATAACAGTATTTTTGTTTGCCTCTAGTTTTTTTTTTGTCTTGTATCAAACTAAAATCATCTTTTTGTTTTCATGATACTAGTTTCTATTAAAGTATTAATTGTAATATTTAATGGTCATCTTAGCTTTAGTTAGTCGATAGTTTACTTTTAGTTAGCTTAGTTAGCTTTTAGTAACTTTTTTTTATGCTTTAGTTCATTTTAGCATCTTTTAGTTAATTGCTTTAGTTTGCTTTAGTTAACGATTGTTTCTTTTTAGAAACATCGTCTTGTAATTTTCTTTATAAGGAGTATTCCTCTCCTTTTGTAAATAAGGTATAACGAATATTGAATATCAATTATCATTTCATGGTATCAAAGCTTAGGCTCGATCTTTTTTGGCGAATTTTTTAGAAATAAAAATTTGTGTATTCCTAAGGATTTTTTATAAAATTCTTAGATGTTGTTGCTCGATTTTTTAAAAAAATTGAATGTTAATGGATACCCTGGAAAATTGAAAAATTATTCCAAAAGATTTTTTGATGGATTTTTTTATAAAAAATATAAAGTTTTTGCCAATCTTTTTAAAGATAAAAATTGAGGAATCTTTTGAAGGGTTTCTTAAGCAGATTTTTGTGGAATATTTCAAGGAAATTTTCAAGGGTTTCAAAGTGAAAATCGTGGCATCTTTTTTGAAGATTTTTGAGGGTATGCTAAAAGAGATCACGAGTTTTTGCTTCAGTGCAAAATCGCAACCTATCTTTGAAGGTTTTTTGGCGTTTTTTCTGCAAAAATCACGTCTTTCTTGGCTAGTGGCTATTTGTGGCGCTGTCTGTGGTAAAAAACGCGGGTTTTTTCTTTTACTTGCAACCAAATCAGTTCACGTTTTTTTTAGCTAAGTTTTTTGTGGCGCCATTTCATGGGTGCCACCCAGGGTTCCCTTTGTCCGTGACTTCCACGATCTTTTGCATTTTCAACATTTTTTGTGACGCAATTTTTTGGGCAACAAATCTGTTAAAGTCATGTGATCTTTTTCGTGGCTACCTTTGTGATTTTCGCAGCTTTCTGCAAAATTGATATGTTTTTTTTTTTTTTTATTGTCGACCAAGGGTTTTAGCAAATTGTGAGGGAGTCGGATTTTCTATTTTGGGCGTTTTTGTCATTATTTTTGGGCGATTTTGTAAAAATCATTTTCTTTTGGTCGGATTTTTTATCTCTGTTGTTCATGGGTTTTTTGCTATTCAAGTTTTTTTCCAACTAGGGTTTTCAACACTCTTTGCTAGAGAGATTTTGTTGTTCACGAGTCTACCAGATTTGATGATGTCATGTGACTGAAGTTATTTTTTTGGTTGCAGTATTTTCCAAACTTCCAGTGGACCTAATTAAAAGAGTTTTTTCAAAAAAAAATATTTGAAAAAATATTTTGCAAAGTGTTTTTTGAAGAAGAGTTTTTGGAAATTTTTCTACAAAATTTCAAGTTTTTAAGAGTTTTTTGAAGATTTGTTTTGAAAAAATCTTGCTTTCTTAGAAGTTTTTTGAGGACTTTTTTGAAAAAAAATTACTTTTTCAAAGTTTTCGAAGGTTTTTCTTAAAAATCTTACTGTTTCTCAGCCTCTTTTTTAGGCAATTTTTGAAAAAATTGTGAGTTGTGCAGCTGATTATCCAGAGTTTGTGACAGCTGATCACAGAATTACCTCGCTTTTTGTGGTTTTGGAAAACAAAAGGGATGGCGTCTTTGTCCAATATCATATTGGAAAATACGTAGAGGTTCAATGGAATGAATTACAACACATGGAGGCAGAGGATGCTTACCATCTTTGAGTACCGGTGTCTAGATGCACTTGTTCTAGGTACAGAAGTTCGTCCCACTGCTGCTAGGAAGGATCGGGACAAGTATGATGGAGGTAATAGGGAGGCAGTTATGCTTCTTAAATTATATTTAACCGATCAGATGTTACCAAAAATGCCATCTGGTAAGTCTGTTGCGGAGATTTGGAAGCATTTGAAAGATCTCCATGAGACCTCAAACAAGGGCAAGGATTTCTTCTTGAAGAATATGTCGTTTTCCATTATGATGGATGACCAAGCGTCTTTGCAGGAGCACTTGATGAAAATCAAAGATATTCATGATCAACTGGAGGCCATTGGTTGTAAGATGGAAGAGGAGGATATGGTGGTGATCACATTGAAAAGTTTGCCACGTTCATACGAGCACTTCATCGAAACTCTCAACATTACATCCACCAATGTTGACTTGAAGTTTGATGAGTTGTGCAACAAGCTCCTGTAGCAAGATAGGTGGAGGAAGCAGTTTGGGAGCAGCAGTCAGTCTTCCAGTGTTGAACAAGCATTTACTGCCAAGGACATTGGCAAAGGCAAGTCCACTCAGCAGAAAGGACGAGGCAATTCAAAGGAGGGCTCCAAGAAGTCTATTACTTGCCATTATTGTGGGAAGATTGGTCATATTCAGAAGTATTACATAAAGTGGTTGGCTGATAAGAAGTCCAACCAAGAAGAGTCTCATCAAAATGCTCAAGTGGCGAAGTATACTGAGCAGAAGGATTCTACATATTATGCATTTTGATGACCAAAACACCATTAGAATATGGGTAGACTGAGTTTATGTATGTAGGATGACCATTAAGGGAGGGTATTAAAGTATTAACTGTAATATTTAATGGTCATCTTAGCTTTAGTTAGTTGATAGTTTACTTTTACATAACTTAGTTTTTAGTAACTTCTATTTATGCTTTAGTTCGTTTTAGCATCTTTCAATTAATTGCTTCAGTTAATGATTGTTTCTTTTTAGAAACATCATCTTGTAATTTTCTTTATAAGGAGTATTCCTCTCCTTCTGTAAATACATAATAACGAATATTAAATATCAATTATCATTTCAATTTATTTTTGTTGTGTTTACATTTTTGCTTCTCATTTAATCTCAATGCATAAATTTTTTGGTTTTAAACCTATGGAAATAATATTTCAGAAATCACATGAATTGTGGAAACTAAATTCTCAAGATAGTTCCATGAAATGAAAATTTTGAAATTTGTTACATCCCAAATTCTGATGTTACTATTCACCATTACTAGATAGAGTAAATGTGGATGAAATGTGAATTCTGGAGGTGAATTAATGATGCTTGTACCTTGCTTTCAATATGAATGTTGTTTCATTTGATGTTATTCTTGGTGAAATACTGCATAAAGGAGAATAGAAGGTTATTGAATAGTGAATTTTCTAACTTTTAATATGTATCATGTATACTGCTTTGCTGTGAACATATGACTCCCGTTGTCACGTCATTGTATATAGGTAAGAGGACTATTCCTCCAGGCAGAGGAGAAATATCACTCGGGGAGGAGCTTGGTCGGGTAAACGGTAACAAGAACCATTTGAGCATACACACACGTCCCTAAGACTGAGTAAGCTAAGTTAGTTTGTTGAGTTATGCGTAAGTCATCTGTAGGCTTGTATGTTGACATTAGGAGTCTTGTCTACTTTTGAATGCATGTATAAGTGATGCTTATCTATGTATTTGTTTATGATATTACATTACTGGTTAGGAGGTGGGCATGTATACATGTATATAGTACAGACACGTATCCATAGATATTCATGTCGATACAAACATATGAGGGCAAATGGATATGCTCGTACGAGTGCATCGATATAATATACATACACATATATGTGTACATAGAGGAAAATATACAAACGTATATACATGTATATATACCCACAACCAATGATATATGTGGATATTAATAATATTATTTTAATATTTGCCTTAGAATTTACATATACAAATATACATAGATAGGTATATTGAAATAAATAAGGAATTGATATATCTCATACTTAAAGGAAGACTTTATTTTCTACTATGAATAAATCAATTCATGAGATATCGAATAGTGAACTATGGAAACCAATTTATATCAAATTAAGTTATATCAAATCATTTTGAATCGAGCTTTTGAGACAATGACGCCAAACTTTGAAAGAGGGAAATATTTCGTGGAAAACTATATTGAAACATTAGAAGGAAATAAAATGGAAAAGAAGTTGTCGTGAGAAGAGAAACGTGCGCCTAGAGAATTCACGCCATGACCAAGTCACTGAAACTCCAACGCAACTAAGTGTTTGGCAATCAAACCTAGTAAAATGGCAATGTGGATTACATTCCACCTTGACTAATTCTTAAATGATGAATCATCAAACCGATTTTCTGAATAATTGCGCCAAAAATGAGGGACGCCTGTAGGTGTCAAATTACAGGTTTTACCATGTGCAAAGTTGAACCATTCTTTGGTTGCTGTCAAAGAAAGAGGTTGACTCACCTCTGAAATTCGCCACATTTTACATTTGAAACATTCAAAACTGTGTCTGTCAGTTTGCATGCAATTAAAGGTGGAAAATAGTTGAGCAGGGGGCTCCATATATAGCCGCCTTGTTCATTCTTCTTCACCACTTATAAAAAAAATCTGAGTTCTTACTTTTGTTGAGAGATTTTATCCTTCATATTTCCTAAGAGCATTGCTATCACTAAGAGCAATTACATTTCTGAGTTCATTCATATTACTAAGAACAATCGTTAGTTCTGAAAGTTGAGAGTGTCAATTTCTGAGTGTTTCTATCCTGAGAGAAGAGTGGCATTGGAGAGTAAATCTGAAAAAGAAATGCCAGCAACTTGAGAGGGATTTGCCAGATATCTAGAAGTGTTGGGAGTGCTTAGACATCATCTTTGAAAGGACGCTAAATCAGGCACAATTCATTCTTTTGTTATTCATTCTATTCTTGAATACTTGAATATTCTATAATTTGTGAATACTGTTTGTGCATTGACAAGTAGTTATTTGTTTAACTGCATTCCCATGAAAAGGAGAAAATGAGTTTCTATGGAATTACCTATTAGTTGCAAATTGGCAGTAAACAGTTAAAAGATAAGATTGCATATTGTGTGAATTGCATTACTTGTATGATCTTCATATAAGGAGAATATGCTTTAAGTAGTTACTAAATACTAGGACGGAAATGAAGGCATTGAATTAAGTAATGATCACAACTTAAGTTATTAGATTAACTTAGTTAAGCTTATGAAACTCCTAAGATGAAGATGTCCAGTATAGGAGGGGAAATTGTGATTACTTGTTATGCTGTTTTCATTTCTAGTAGTTTAGTTTGATGTAGGATGTCTAGGGTACGTAATATCCACTGAAGGACAAACCTACGCGTAGTGTAAGAAAGCCTTAAAGCAAATCGGCCCTGAGTAGTGTTTATGATAGATGACCTTCATTCAAAGTACTGAATGATAATACTTTGGCCAAAGTAGTTATAGGTACAACTTCCACTTAGATGTGAGTTAGTTGGAAACTACACTGTCAGTTCACCGTGATCCTGTATTACATACTAGTTCAAGAGTTGTCGTATGCACAAGACCTAGTTATGTAGGAACACAGCACTATGCTTAGTTGGTAATCGTTAAAGGATACCCTACCAATCTCTTCTTCGAAGGGAGGGCCATCTATTGAATGATAGGTGTGTGGGGGACTGCATTATAAGTCCGTGGTTGGCGGAAAAGCGCCCGAGTGATGTTTCTCCTCCACAGCAAGCGGCCGATGTACCAAGATTTGACAGGACGATCTCTTGGACCTTCTTACTAACTATTTGTTCTAAAGCTCATTGGTGCTATGTTAGTTAAGGTGTGTATTCTTGTTTCATGTACTTGTGAAGTTATTATATTGAAATGGAATCTTTATTGTAAATTGATATGGCAACTTGTTAATGTTTTATCAATAAAGAAAAGGAAAAGTTTTATTGCAATGTCATGTTAACACGTTTACATACTTGTAGAATGTAAATTATGAAATTTTTATTTGATGTACGGGTTGGGTTGTCACAAAATTATAGTTACACAGATGCACCACCCTGCAATGATGTGGGTCTACCAAGTACACACCTATGCCTCGTATGCACCCATATCCTATAATATCCTATTAAATAAGTCTTCCTCAGCTAGGTTTATTAGCAATTCGTAAACTATTGTGTGAGACCCTAACAAGTCATTATTCCATCAACACATAGTAGTAATTTCAACCAGTTCTATTTAATGTAGAAACCTTGATTCGCAGTCCAAATTGGGAGAACAATGTCAATCAATTCAGTTCAGTCCATTAAGAATCTTCAACCAAAATTTATAATCACTGCTAGTTACATTATAAGATACCAGAGTTTATCAACCACATGTATTGTTAGTTTTTTCTCACAATTGATACCTTTTTGACATTTAGTGCAAGGGAATTAAAATGAATATGCAAGTTTTCCCCAATTAATTATTCATGCCTTAATACTGAATTAAGATGCATTTGTAGATTTGATCATAATGCCACATGTAAAAGACTTTGTGTGGACACATTGAACGTCAATATTGGGTACAATGAAGGTTAAATGCAATTCATGTTTGAATGACATCAACGGTGGCATTTATCGCTTCAAATGGCATTTGGCAAAGGAGCCAAGAAATAAAATTATTATTTGTACACAATGCCCTATGGAAGTCACATATCAGGCAAAATAATCTCTTGCAAGGATTTCTGAGGGTAAGGCTAAAAAGGAAAGAACTGGGAATGAAATAGACTCCAATTCTACAAAAGGTAGGAGCAATCACTTGGATGGGGAAGATAGTGCACATATGTTTTCTAGGGAATCTAAGTCGACACCTTCTACAACACGTGGCCCAAACATAGGTGGAGGAAACATAACTTCTTTCTTCACACCTCCTACTACACTAGGATCACAAACCACTTTGGAGAGTACAAGATGGGGGAAGACTATCCATGAACAAGCAAAGAAGGAAATAGCAAATTTCTAGTACTACTCTAGCTTGTCATTGTATGTTGCCAGGTCTCCATATTGGCAAGGTATGGTGGATGCTATTGCAACTGCAGGTCTTGGGTTCAAAGCCCCATGTTATGAGTCATTGAGGGATCCTATGCTTAATGATGCAGTATAGGATGTTAATGATGTTGATGAACATAGACTAATTTGGGCAAAGACTGGTTGCAGCATAATGTCGGATGGACAGATAGGAGGAACCACACACACATCAACTTCCTCATGACTTGTGATATCGGCACATTTTTTTTGAAAACTATGGATGCATCATACACAATCATATCTGCAGCTGCATTGTTCGACATGTATGACTTAGTGATCAAAGAAATAGGGCCACAAAATGTGGTTCAATTTATTATAAATAATGTTGTTGCTTGTGTTGTTGTTGGGAAACTCCTGATAGACAAATAACCCTCCATATTTTTTACTCCATGTGCAGCACATTTCCTTGATCTAACCCTAGAAGACATTGGAAAACTTGAGTGGGTTATGGAGGTATTGCACAAAGCTCACTCAATTACCAAATTTATCTATAATCACACAAGGGTTTTGAGTATGATGCGCTCTTTCACAAAGGGCAAGGAGTTAGTTCAACCAGGGGTGACAAGATTTGCAACACTTCCTTACACTACAAACTCTTTGTGAACAAAAAATGAATTTGAAACGAATGTTTGTTTCAAACGAGTGGATAGAGTCTCACTCACAAATCAAGTAGATGGCAGAATAGTATCAAAGTACATTTATTCTACTAGTTTTTGGGATGCATACAATTTTCAGAGCCTCTAGTGAAAGTCTTGAGACTAGTGGATGGGGATAAATCCCCCATGGGATATTTGTACGAGGCCATGGATAGAGCCAAGGAGGTGATGAGGAGTAGGATGGAAAATGACAAGGACAAGTATATGCCATTATGGGACATAAGTGATAGAAGATGGGATCGACAGATGTGTTCTCCTCTCCATGCTGCAGGATACTATCTTAATCCAAGTTTGTTCTATAACTCTTCATTTAGAGATGATGATGGTGAGGTTGCACAGGGCTTGTTCATATGCATGGAAAAAATGTTTGCTACCACAGAATAGTTAACAACAGCTATGGGAGAGTTAGCAATGTACAAGCAAGCAAGGGGTTTTCTCTCATCTAAGGCTGGCGTGGAAGGTAGGAAGACCTTGCAACCAAGTAGAGTCTATAAAATTTTGACAATCTCTCTATTTTGTGGAAAAAATCATTAAATGTGTTAAAATTTTAAGATATTCTTACATGATATAATCTCCATATAATGTGTTTTCCAGTGCTATGGTGAGATTTTTTTGGTCATGAAACCAAAAATCTTAGGTGGACAGTGAAACACATTCTAAGCCAGCCATGCAGTTCATCTGCTTATGAGCATACTTGGAGTGTTTTTGAACACATACATTCAAAGAAACGCAACTACCTAACACAAAGACGAATGAATGACTTGGTGTTTGTTCATCACAACCTCCGCTTGAAGCTAAAGAAAGCTAAAGGTTAGACTTTATTATACTTGCAATTGTAGTTGTAAATTTGTAATTGTATTCATAATGTTTTTCACTTGTAATCTGAAGACTAATTTGTCCATGGGCAAAACTAGGTACCATTGACGATGCTGAGCCAATTGACCTTGATGAGATTGATCCAGAGAATGAGTGGATTGCTAGTGATCAATTTCTTGAGGCTGAGGATTTTGAGATCCTAACGGAGGCCAACTTTGATACTCATTTGACTAAACGACTTAGGAGAGGCTCTGCCCCAGGAGCTTCATTATCAAGACTTGCAACCCTCTACCATAGCTCTAATTATAATAGCAACTAGCAAGAATCATTCGCTACTTTTGATTTTTTGAAACTTTGTACTAAGTTTATAGGTTGACTTTGTACAAACTATATTGTAATTGAAATTTTGTCATCTATCAGCATCTAGTTATTAGTTATGCATTGTGAACTAATGCTTTGAAAGATGTGGAATGCAATGTAATCAACGATATGAATATAAACAACAAAAACCTATTTTCTATGATTCATTAGTTAAACTCTATTTTATTTGCTCTCTATATCTCTATTGCTATGGAAATGCCTTTCAATTTTTAAAAAAAAAAACAGTTTGTCTCTTGTTCTCCAATTTTTTACACTTCTTATAAAATCCGATTTTTTCCCAATTTTTTCAAAAAAACTTATACTTTTGGTTTAACAACTTTTTCCCCAAAAGATTTTTGCTGCTATGGTCTGATCACAAGCAAATTCTAGGATGAGTAAGAATTATTTAGCTCTTACTACTTTACAAAGACAATGCTTTTAGTTCCAGTTCTTGGATATTCCATCAAGATCCCCTTTAGTCTGATCACAAGCAAATTCTAGGTTGAGTAAGAATTATTTAGCTCTTACTACTTTACAAAGACAATGCTTTTAGTTCCAGTTCTTGGATATTCCATCAAGATCCCCTTTAGTCTGATCACAAGCAAATTCTAGGTTGAGTAAGAATTATTTAGTTTCAGTTCCTGGATATTCCATCAAGATCCTTCTTTGCCACTCACTAGTAGCTCATCTCTCCTTTATAGCTGTTAATTCAAAAGCCCATACTTGAGGATTCTGAGTAGAACTGCTTAGAGACAATTATTTTTTGATGCTCTATAAACATGTTGATGCCAAAACATCAATTCCTTGTGCCATCATTATGGTTAAGTTTGGTACTGTCCCCATTTCCCCCTTCATGATCTTCCATGTTGTGACTATGTTGCACAAAATTCAATGCATAAAAACTCTCATTTTGGTTGTCATAGGTGCATTGCTCTTAGATACTCTATTCAGCTTGTTGAAAAAAGTGTTTATATTTTTTGGCATCTTAAGGCCGCCCTCTTCTCCAATGTAATGTCCCCTCCTAGCCTCTAAGCAGTGGTGATGTCCTTTAGCCTATTCCATAGTTCTTGTAGGCTAAATGGAGTTGGTAAGGGAACTCATTTCCAATCCTCTTTGTGGAGGTTTTCGGCATTCTTGGCTGGACTTACTATTTTTAGCAAGGGCCAATTCCAGCACTTACTATTTATAGTGAGTTGCTTTATAATCAATTTTCATGCCAGTTTGAGTTTTCAGTGTATTTACTATTTTTAGTAGTTACTAAAAATAGTAAGTTTATTTATAGTAACTAGTCCTGGCTAGGCTTCTTTCAACAGTGTCTTTTTAGTTTGGGCATTGGGTTTGCTAAAGTTTGATTATTTTAATATTTGCTTTCCTCTCTCGAAATGTTTTAATAAAGTTATTTTACAACTTTAATTGAGGGTCAGAGGGCTCATCATATTGTACCTTGGCGCCTAGTTGATGGACTTAAGTTGTTTTAAAGCAACAAAATCATTTTAGAAAGCTGGATAAGGGGGACACCCAAGGGAGGCTTGAGTTTAAAATGAAATTTTTAATAAAAAGCAAAGGCAAAAAGGGGCGTAGCTTTTTGGAGGAAGATTATTTTCAAATTTGAGTTGCCCTAATTCCTCATTGACCCTACATTATCTCATTTGGAGCCTCATTTGCATATATGTTGAAATTGGTTGCATAATAGGATGCTGCTGGAATTTCTCCAGGGGTCTACAATTTGGTGTTGAGGATGAAAACCCTCTTCATTTAGGAGCTGGTTTCGGTAGTGAAAGAGCTACCCTAGCTGGTTGGGGTGTGATTCCACTCAAGGGTCACTTTGGAGCTTCACAGTTTTCAGTTTCAGTCAGGAATCATGAAATTATTTGAGTATTTTTGAGGAGCTGTTAGTGGGTTTTGGTGTGTGAAGGCCTGGCATCATTTTAGCTTGTTTGGGTGTGAATTTTGAGGTGATTTCCAGTGTTTTTTAGGCATTTCGTGTTGGCCTGAATCTGGAATTCTGATCATATCTCCTTATTGGCTTGATTTTGCAATTTGGGTATTAGATTTTTGGATGCTCCTTATCTAGGCGACCCAAGGCATATATCATAATATTTTGTTGAGCAAAATCTGAATATTTAGACCAGGTCGCCCCTCTCAGGTGGCACCACTTTGTGGGTGTTTTTCAGTGATACTGCCCTGCTGTTGTATAGGCCTGTTTGTCTTCATCTGAGTCTGAAATATTGATCTTTAGTGTGGAAAAAGTTAAGGGGTTTGCTGCTAGTTGCGTTGGCACTGGTCATTGCAAGTTTGGATATACTTATGTTGCTGTTTGGACTCATTTCTAGGTCTGATATGTTCATTTTCTGAGTCTGTTTCTACTTGTATGATAATACTGAAAATTTATGCTATTGTTCCAAAGAAATATAATCTGAAAGTATATCAATTTGCAAGCAAGTTATCTATATTTTCAGTTCTTTATGCTATCATTATATTATGCATGTTTAAACCATGAATGGCACTTGAAAGCAAACAAACATCATCAAAACAATCACAATCACATCATATTGACAGGGGCAGTCATTACATCCAATGTACTTATTTTCATATTGACAGATGGCTTAGAATCCAATCGAAACCACACATCTTGCCTCAAGAGCAATTAACAGAGGTATCAAAGTTCAGATCTTTAAGGTCTACATCAAGACCGTTCATATTGAACCAACGAAGCTTCTTTCCTAAGCATGCAATCCACATAAGCATTGTACTTGCAGTGTATGCCTACACAAACCCATAACTAAAACAATTTCAATGCCATCTAACCTGTATACAGATCCAGCAACATTATTAGTCCTTTCAAAGATTCACAGATTTCCCTATGGACATGTGCAAATTATAAGGATTAGTGATGCTTAGCCTAATTCCTTGGGAGATGTTCTCGTTGCCACAGAACCTTCTCAAAAAGCAAGTCCTCTAAAGTAATAAATTTCAGATTAATCATTTCTTACTTTCAACCCATAAATAAGATACATCCACAAGATCCCCCCCATTTATGGGGTTCCCCGGGATAATCCGATCGACAGATCTAGGGCAGATTCTTGTTGGGTCTTGCCGGATGATGACTGGCTCAAAATCGATTTTGACAATGCTTCGTGTGGCAATCCGGGTAAATCTGGTGCTGGCTGTGTCATTAGAGATCATAAGGGTAAGGTCATTGCTCTGGCAGCTTGTAAACTTCCAGATGGAATAAATAATGAAGCTGAATTTCAGGCTGCACTTCTGGGAATTCAATTATGCAAAAAATTAAAAATCAAGAGGATTAGTGTTGGGGATTCTCTCAATACTATTAATGCGATTTGAAAGCAAGAGAGCGTGAACTAGTAATTGGCCAAGTATATTCCCCCAATCCAGGAGTTGCTTACGGACTTAAAAGACTTAATAAGTCACATTTATAGGGAGGTGAATTCACTGCGGACAGGCTGGAAAATATCGCAATTGACATGCAAGATAATAATGTTGCCTTAGATGCATCGAATGGATGGCAAACTCCTGTTTGGATTTGGTAGTCTTACATTCTTTCAACTTGACATTTTTTTCTGTATTTGATGTTTCCTTTGCTCAGCTGGGGATGCATGGGCAGTTGCTAAAAGATGTTGTGGTGTGAAAAGTAATGAGCTTTGAATACTCATGTTAGATAATGGATTCATACACATTCTTGAAGTGTGAGCTGCTAGTGGTGGTACTATGGTGGTGAGGAAATATGATGGCCCCCCTCTCTGCTTTGACAAATATATTATTATATTGTGTTGGCTTATGGCTTCTTGCAACTCCTTGAAATTATGAACTCTATTTTCCTACCAAGGTAAGGAAAATGACCTTCATGGGAGAGATCTCTAAGCTTTGGTTGAAAAAAGTGTTTAGGTCCAAGTCTGGTATTACCCTATATGAAGTTAAAATGGTTCTAAGAGATGTATTCCTGGCCTCCTACCATAGGTCCCAAGTCAACTCAAATATTGCATCCATGTTTGTCATTGTAATGTTGGACCTTGGAGAGGAGAAAGAGTGTGTGTATCGAGTTGCTGAGATGTTGATAAAGCCAATCTGACAAAGAGGCTTGAAGAATGTTTCAGTGGCCACGGTTCTTGGTCTAGGGCTTCACTCGGGTTTGAGGTTTCTTCTAGTTATCCTCCCAAATTTAAACGGCCCTTGGGTCCCATTCATCATCAATGTGGTAGGATCTAAGAATGAGGCTTATAAACAAAAGGCTCAATGGGGATTGGAGTTCCTCAAATCAATGGCTAGCATTGCAAATTCTAACAATGTCAACTAGTCATTTGCTCTTGACTCTGCAGATTCAAGCCCATCGAAGGATGATGAGAAGGGGTTTGAAAAACTAAATGTTTAATCTATTGTTTCTCTATATGCAGCAATTAGTGTAATCTCAAAATATGTATTTGCTGATATATTGTATCTTCAAAGATGTTCTTGCTCTCTACGAAGGCCATTTTTGTACTTTGTTTTTTTAATATGTTAATACATGGGGTACGGCTCCCTCAACGCCAAAATTACCAATCATAAAAAAGATACATCCACAAGATCTGTCAAGTAGTGCAAAGTTAAGACCTTCAATAAATCAGGAATTCAAGTCTTATTATTAACTTATTTTCAACCTAGGATGGTAGGTGAGATATTGTGGTCCAACATCCTCCCTAACTCCCCATGGTCTCCCATACACAAGTAGGGTATCCCTCACACTATCATCAATTATGGATATTGTTAAAGTAAACCTTACAACAACCTCCAAAAACACTTCTATGTAATGTCCCCTTTTTGGACATACTTAGAATTTGTCCTAAAATCACAATTTCCAAGTAAGAGATATATTAAATTTCAACTTCTGATAGACTCTAGTTGAGCCCTGTGATAATGTTAGCCAATTATTTAACAATATAATACAATTCATTGATCATTTGTATTGTTACATCCACTACATTATTTGATACATATATATATATATAGATCTAGATGAGTAACTCACAATGCCGATTCTAAATTATTATCCCCTCAATAATCCATGATTGGGGTAGATTAGAGAAGGAACATCAAGAGGGTGCTAGGAGTCTTTCCTACTTCTAAGCCCAAGGTTGGGTAGTCAACCCCCTTCTCTACTTAGCAAGGAATCTCTCCCCCCCATTCATGTACTTCCAACTCTGCTTCCCATGAACAAATTATAGAGGCCTTAATAATTTATGATCAAATTGATAATGCAATATGAACTACAACTATCAACCATCGTAGAGGTTGGAAAGGAAATCGCAATAGGGTGCCTGAAAATCCTCCTATCTAAAACCCCAAGAGTGGACACTCACCCTCTTGGCCACAAGTGGCAGGCACATTGGACATCTAGCATGTGGTGGTCTACTTAGATAGTGATCTTGTATCTGCTCCCCTTCCTTGCATTTCCTCTTCCCCTCCATATGATTGCTTAGTGTAAATCAAACGAATCAGAATCTATTATCCACATTTATATTAAAGAATCATAATTACTTATAAGACTCAATAATTGCTACAAGCATCATTACTGCATAATCATATATATATTTAATGTCCCCATTTTTACGACATCCTCTTTCAGTTGGATTGATTCATAAACACTTACTATTTTTAGTAAGTGCTATTTTTAGCAGGGGGTTTGGCATGGTGCTTCAGTCTTCGGTGAGCCTTTTCGAGCGTCTCAATCTTTCTCCGACTCATGTTTCAAGTCGCAATTTACTATTTTTAGGACTTTCTAAAAATAGTAAGTCAATTTGGGTCAGTCGGTCACGGTCAGGCAGCACATATTCAAAAGGAATAAAGTTACCAAGGTTAAATCACTAAAATATTTGATAAAAACTTCGAAAGGTGAGCTTTAATAAAGTAACTTTATATTTAATCGTTGAGGGTCCTGAGGGGACATAAAAAGGACCTTGGACGCCTAATGAATGATTGGAGTTGTTTTTAAACTTTAATATCATTTTATAATGCTCTTTTAAGTGGACACCTAAGGAGGAGAAAAAATGGAATTAATATTAAAACTAATGTTGAGGTAAAGATTTAAAGTTATATCTTTTTAATGAGGCGTATACTTTGGGCACCTAAGTTGAAGGAAGAATTAAAAATTAAATTAAATCAAAAGGCTATTTGAAGTTTTGGCATTGATTTTAGGGTTGTTGGAGAAGCTTTGATAAAATGCCTTTTGGGAGGCTCATTTCTTATGCTTGGATTATGAATCTTGAACGTATCTTTCTCTGGAAGCTTGGCGTTGGAGGAAACAAAGGTTTGCAGCGACAAAAACCTCTGTAGATCACACTCTCCCCGTGTTTGAAAGACAACATCAGGAGGATTATTGGAGGTCTCATTCAGAGGCTTCATTTGTGCTTCAATTCGATGCATTTTGATGAATTTATGAAGAGTTATTGAGCATATAATCTTTCAGCGATTTGGGTAAATTTTAAGTGGCTTTGGGTGTTGATTTTCATGATTTCTGGGTACTTATTTATCTGAGCCTGATCAGGAATATTTGCTCATATCTCTGAAATGAGTGAAGTTATCCAGATGGGTATTAGTTCCCTGGGAAGCTCTCTTCATGGCGCCACCAAGGAGTATCACTTTGCATTTTTTGAAGAAGCTGGGCTTTTTAAAGACTAGATCGCCCTTACAGCTGAGCGTCAGATGCTGAGCATTTTCATGACTGCTGGTCGTCCATCTGGGTGTTGACAGTCATTATTTTCTGTTGCTGTTGAGGTGGAGTTTAAGATGTTTTTGGCTTGGAGTTGTTAGCACTCATTTTTGGAGAAGGCGTGCTTGAAGGGTTCTGATAGCTGCTGCTGGGAGCTTTAAAAATCTGTCATATTAGTCATTTCCAGTTACAACCTGCTCACCCAGTTGGCTCTACTTTGCTGCGATTTGGAGACTCTTTTGATGAGAATCTTGGACGTGGGTCAAGAGGAAATCATATCCGCTGTTTGGAGCTTGTAACAGGTCAGAAAATAATATTCTGAGAATATAAATAGCTCTTTAAAGAGACTTCTATACTGCTGTCATGGTTTATTACCAGTTCTGAAAATGCTTTTAATCTGAGATTGTTATTGTTAATTGTATGACTGAAAAGAAATACTGATTAAAAAAAAAATCAGAATATCATAGTTCTCTGAAGTGCTCTTTCTAGCATATTTCTCTTCATCTTACTTTTCAGTTTATGTACTTCAATGTTATATCATATGCATTTGTAAACCCCTATGAAGGCATTGCAAAAAACATCACATAAACTCATAGACAGCGAGCAGCAAACTCAGGGAAGAAACAAACAAAAATATTGGGGGTTAGTCATTACAGTGGTATCAGAGCCAAATCAGCCTGCCATTGGGAAATTTAAATTTCTATGAGCCAGAGTGACTTTGAAAGAAGGTACAACGAAAAAATGGGTGATCGTATGATGCAACTCCTGGAGGCATTGGTCAGGGAACAGGATAAATCCATTCACTTCGCACAGGAAACCAATCAGCGCATGGCACAGCTAATACAAAGAATGGACAAAATGGGACAGGGTAACGGAGTTGAGCAAAACAGAGTGAATAATCAGCTGAATGGAGCCATGGCGACACACCGACACCCCGTAAATCTAACTCTCCACCGAGAACAGAAGCTTCAGTAGAGCTCACCTTAGTAGAGCAACAAGAACAGTTTAAGAAAGATTGGTTAGCTGTAGGGCCCAGTTTCCAGCATGACATTTCACTACGAGATTATTTAGAGCTCAGGATGAGACATACGTCCAACAGGGGCCATAGAGGACACCTTAATGATTTTCGAAGGGAAGTTGGAGAACTTGGCATTCCTTTCTTTGGCAGGTCCAATGAGATTTCAGCGAGAGCATGGGTTCAAAGGGTGGTCACCTACTTCAATCAAAACACCATGCCCGAAGAAGAATCCATAAAATATGCTGCTATGCACTTTGATGGAGTTGCACATAGGTGGTGGCATCATGATAAGATCATATTGGAGCATATTCAGATCACATCATATGCCGATTTTACTGAGAGACTCATAGAGAGGTTTGACAAGAAGGAGCCAAAATTACTTACCAGGTGGATGGCAGAGTTGAGTCCCCATGCAATCAGTAAAGAGCAGGTGACTGAAGAGAAGTTTACAGCAGAAAAATCAGATGAAGTGGTTGATTTGGAGCTTGAGGAGTGTGAGATAGAGCCTCTAGACGATTCTTGGGTCATGCATGAAAGCACTGAGGATAAGGTTTTGTGTGAAGGGAAGGACAAAACAGTAACCTTGGATCCTAGTTCAGACTTATCCAGTGATGACTCTAAGACTAAAGACTACCTTGATGTTTACAATGGAGTAGATACTGACGACGAATTCACTAAGGTACCCTTGGATGATGGGCACAGAGAAATCATAAATGATGATGTTTCCAAATTGACCTTTGATGATAATTCTTTCTTTTTCATTGATGATAACTCAGGTGGGTTTGGGCTTGATCTCAAAACCAAGTCCAGGGAGAGAGATGATTATGATGACTCCAATGATAATGAGATGGAAAATGACTTATTCAGAAAGGCAACTACGTATGGGGAGCAAAAAGATCACTTACCTATTAAACAGAGTGATCAGCCTTTCTTCACATGGGATCCGGGTGTGATGGCACCTAAGTATGATGAGGATTCACCTTGGGATGACACTAATCTAGCTGGTAATGATGACCTTACTTCATCCCGAGAGTCTTGCATAGAGGTTGGCTTTGTAAGAGATGATTTTAACCTCGAAAGGGAATCAGATTTCACTTGGCAGGTTGTTGGTTTTGAGCTTAGTTCTTGCAGCTTGGTTGATTTGGATCCACAATTCAATACTGGGAATGAAAGGGAAGAAACCCAAGTGCTTTGGGAAACAGGCGTGTTGGCTTGCAAGTATGACAAAGGACCTGAATGGGATGAATCTCCTTTTGACTATAGTGTTGTCCTTACTTTAGCTCCACATTTATGCAAAGAAGAAAACTTAGATAGCATTGATGAAGTTGTTCATGAACAAGAGAACAAACCAGATTTCACATTGCAAGAAGTTGAACTTAATCAAGGAACTAGCAGCCTTGTTGTTCGGGATTCACAATCTACCTTTGAGAAAGAACAGGGAGAGGCTCAAGTAATTTGGGACAGCGATAGAGATTTTGATAGTAAGAACGAAAGTTCTGATTTTTGTATGCCTCAAAACAACAGTTCAACATTTTCGCTTGATCATGAGTGGAAAAGACAACTCCTGGTTTCAACTGAAGATGAGGTGCACATTTTATCTAGTTTGGACAGCAAACACACGCATGTGCAAAATTTAATTCACAATGCTACTAAGGGTCAAAGTGAGCTAAATATCTCAATTTCTGATTTTCACATATTGAAGCACTCTTTGGAAGAGGTTAAAACAGCTTACTTAGACATGATGCATGATCGGGATTTAGCTACTAAGTTTGCAGATGAAACCTTATCTTTGTCTAAGCAGTTACGGGGTGAGGTTTGTGAGCTCACCACTAAGCTCAACTCTACGAAGTTTGCTTTGGAAAGTGTCTAGGAGGCACTTCTTGAAGCAAATGATTAGCTTAATGAGACCCAACAGCTTAATGAGCAAGAAGGTAGAGAAAGAGTAAATGAAATCAAACAGGTAGTGATGGAGCTTGATCACATCCAGGAGGAGTATGACCTTGCTCATTGCCTAAGAAAATCTAAAAATATGAGTTTGGATCAGCAGGAAGACTATTTTGGATTGGGAGTTGAGGATAACCTTTGGGCTATTGATAATCCTTTATTTGAATGGGACGCTGATTTGACTCTTGACAATCCACTTTTCGAGTTGGAAGATGGAGATTCAGACAATTCCAGTGACGTAGAGTGGATTGGATTACCAGACTTGGGACCCAAGTGCAGTTTAGTTGAGGATAACCTTTGGGCTATTGATAATCCTTTATTTCAATGGGACGCTGATTTGACTCTTGACAATCCACTTTTCGAGTTGGAAGATGGAGATTCAAACAATTCCAGTGACGCAAGTGGATTGGATTACCAGACTTGGGACCCAAGTGCAGTTTCTAGACACGAGGAGTTGTCATGGGATTGGCATAGTGGATCTACTTCTAGTATTAATACTGCTGCCCATTCTCCGACCAGCTTGCACATGACTTCGACGTCAGACTCACAGATGAGTTGGATGGTACCCTCAGTTCAGTAGTGAAGTAGTTTATGGTTGAGGGTTGATGGCGGAGATGACTTTGTTGATGCCATCATACACATCGCTCCACTCTTTCCAGTGGGATTTGAGTTTGCTTATCACTGCCACTATTTTCTCTCGATGGATGTGATGTCACATTTTAGTGAGCAGATTGATTTAAGGGTTGGGTAGGCCTTGGGACAGCTGGCTATGAGCGTTCAACCGCACACTATTTACCCATTCATTTTTTCCACTCTGGTGAATGACTCTAACTGCAATTATTTCATGGAGATGTTTTTCTTTTTATCTAATGATGGCTTAATTATTGCAGTGGTTTGGATGAGTTGGTGTGATTTGGACCATTCTTTTGACACTTGGAGGTTGAGTGTTAATGTTATGATTTCGGCTAGCTACAACATTGGTTTTAATTGGTTGGTTGATTTCAGAGTTGTGGCAGTGGATGACTGGTTATGCAATTTGGTTATCATGTGGAATCATGTCGGGGGTAATCTCTTATGGTTGAGCAGGGTGATTTTCATGGAGACCTGGGATGGGGCTGGCAGTGAGTTTATCGACGCATCCTTCTCAGAGTTGTTGTGGCAGGAGATACTCCATGACATTGATTTCAATCCCTTCGGGTTTATTCAGTTCGAGCTTTGATGATCTTATTTCTTGGGTGGTCCAAGATAAGAGGGTGCAGTTTGGTGACATTGGTTGGTTCGTTATGATTAGTGTGGCGCTACTTCAACATGGTGTCATTTTTCTGAGACACACTTAGAACCCGGGAATCACATTGAGTTCTAGTGCAACGACCGTATGGGGTGACAGAGCCAATGTGGTTTTTCCTGAGCTTACTCTTGTGACACCTCAACTTGGTTCTCTTGAGAGCAGTGTCACGAGACTCGCCAGGTCTCTGTGAGTCCCGAGTCAAGACACCCTGGCCGAGTCTTAGGGGCTCGGACTCGGACTCAGCTGAGTCCTGCCGAGCCCTGGTTGGACTCGCCAAGTCCAGGAGAGCCTTGTCAGCAGGACTCGGCATTAGGCAGGGTTTGAAAAGTGCAAAAAATTACTTGAAATTTAAAGTTAAAACTTGTTTTTTTTTTACTTATTGTGAATTCAAAATGATGTGCTGCCCCTCGACAGCCTCAGACTCAAGGGCGCTTGCCACCCATCAGCCCCTTTGATCTGGGGGCTTCCCTTAAACCCCACAAGGGGCACTGCCCCTCGACCCTGCTAGAGGCACTGCCCCTCGACCCCACTAGAGGCACTACACCTAGACCCCCACAAAGGGCACTACCCCCCAACCCCATTAGGGAAATTGCCCTAATACTTGATATTATGGTTGTTGCATCATCCATGACCTATCTTAGACACATTCGTAGGAAGGATGCAGGCTCCTTTGAGCCATAGACTTCTAGTTATTGTTTTGAATCTTTTGATATTTCATATTTGTTTGGAACATTTGATGTCATGGATTTCATATTCGATGATTTTTGTATACATTTGAGTCTTTGACTATATATCTAAGTGTGTTATTTCCTTGAGCAACTCAACTACAATTTGTGTTTATACTTATATGATCGATGTATACTTGTGTTAGTGACAAGGACCTTGATTGGGTTGACCGGGCAAATAGAGAGGCTGAGGTTATAGCCATGGCAGAAGAGGAGGCTAAAGCATGAGCAAACACATCCACAACTAATGTTGGTGAGGGTGGCATGGAGTCAAAAGCAAAGACTATGGCTGTAGTTGCTACATCATCTAGGACCCATGGATTTCATATTCCATGAGTTTTGTATACAATTGACTATATTTATATATCTAAGTGTGTTATTTGCTTCAGTAACTCAGCTACAATTTGTGTACTTTATGCTTATGTGATCGATGTATACTTTTGTATGTGATCAAATTTGCTTCTATTTAATGATGTTATTGTGTCTTTAAGGTTTATTCAATAAAGCGTGCTTGAAACAAGTTTTAAATCCTTAAAAATCTCTAAATTTCTAGGGTTTTTTCATTTTGCCGAGTTTGTGCCGAGTCTGCGCCGAGTCTAGGCACCGAGTCCCAAGTCCTGAGTCGAGTCACCCTAGCCGAGTCTGAGCCGAGTCCGAGTCTCGTTACTATGCTTGAGAGACATATTTCTGAGGAGTGGGTTGAGTTTTGGTGGTACTTTATCACTCTTCTCACAGGTGACATTCAAGAGACTTCAAGTGTTGGTGCATCATAGGGCAGGGATTTGAGCAGTTGAGGTTATAGACCACCGAGAATTATTTGGGACCCGGGGATCATTTCGGGTTGTAGCATGGATTTGGATGTGGATTGCAGGGCTTACTGGCATTGCTTGAGGACAAGCAATCTTTGGGAAGGGCGGACTGTAATGTCCCCATTCTTACGATGTCCTCTTTCATTTGGATTGATTCAGGCACACTTACTATTTTTAGTAAGTGCTAATTTTAGCAGGGGGTCTGGCATGGTGCTTCAGTCTTCGGTGAGCCTTTTCGAGCATCTCAATCTTTCTCCGGCTCATGTTTCAGGATGCAATTTACTATTTTTAGGACTTTCTAAAAATAGTAAGTCAATTTGGGTCAGCCAGTCCCGATTAGGTAGGTCATGGCAACACATTCAAAAGGAATAAAGTTACTAAGGTTAAATCACTAAAATATTTGATAAAAACTTTGAAAGGTGAGCTTTAATAAAGTAACTTTATATTTAATCGTTAAGGGTCCTAAGGGGACATAGAAATGACCTTGGACGCCTAATGAATGACTTGAAGTTGTTTTTAAACTTTAATATCATTTTATAATGCTCTTTTAAGTGGACGCCTAAGGAGCAGGAAAAATGGAATTAATATTAAAACTAATGTTGAGGTAAAGATTTAAAGTTATATCTTTTTTAATGAGGCATATACTTTGGGCGCCCAAGTTGAAGGAAGAATTAAAAATTAAATTAAATCAAAAGGCTATTTGAAGTTTTGGCGTGGATTTTAGGGTTGTTGGAGAAGCTTTGATAAAATGTCTTTTGGGAGGCTCATTTCTTATGCTTGGATTATGAATTTTGGACGTATCTTTCTCAAGAAGCTTGGCTTTGGACGAAACAAGGGTTTGCAAGGAAGAAAACCTCTGTAGATCACACTCTCCCCGTGTTTGAAAGACAACATCAGGAGGGTTATTGGAGGTCTCATTCAAAGGCTTCATTTGTGCTTCAATTCGATGCATTTTGATGAATTTATGAAGGGTTATTGAGCATATAATCTGTAAATGATTTGGGTAAATTTTAAGTGGCTTTGGGTGTTGATTTTCATGATTTCTAGGTACTTATTTATCTGAGCCTGATCAGGAATATTTGCTCATATCTCTGAAATGAGTGAAGTTATCCAGATGGGTATTAGTTCCCTGGGAAGCTCTCTTCATGGCACCATCAAGGAGTATCACTTTGCATTTTTTGAAGAAGCTGGGATTTTTTAAGACTAGGTCGCCCTTACAGCTGAGCGCCATATGCTGAGTGTTTTCATGACTGCTGGTCGTCCATCTGGGTGTTGACAGTCATTATTTTCTGTTGCTGTTGAGGTGGAGTTTAAGATGTTTTTGGCTTGGAGTCGTTAGCACTCATTTTTGGAGAAGGCGTGCTTGAAGGGTTCTGATAGCTGCTGCTGGGATCTTTAAAAATCTGTCATATTAGTCATTTCCAGTTACAACCTGCTCACCCAGTTGGCTCTACTTTGCTGCGATTTGGAGACTCTTTTGATGAGAATCTTGGATGTGGGTCAAGAGGATATCATATCCGCTGTTTGGAGCTTGTAACAGGTCAGAAAATAATATTCTGAGAATATAAATAGCTCTTTAAAGAGACTCCTATACTGCTGTCATGGTTTATTACCAGTTCTGAAAATGCTTTTAATCTAAGATTGTTATTGTTAATTGTATGACTGAAAAGAAATACTGATTAAAAAAAAATAATATCATAGTTCTCTGAAGTGCTCTTTCTAGCATATTTCTCTTCATCTTACTTTTCAGTTTATGTACTTCAATGTTATATCATATGCATTTGTAAATTCCTATGAAAGCATTGCAAAAAATATCACATAAACTCACAGACAGCAAGCAGCAAACTCAGGGAAGAAACAAAAAAAATATTGGGGGTTAGTCATTATAATATATATGTATATATATGTATATATATAATCATGCTTGCATAAATATATATATATATATATATATATATATATATATATCTATATGTGTGTGTGTGTGTATTTATATATTAATAATTATATTTAATTTTACTTCCTTAATTATATTCTTGCCAATAATATTTATTCCAATATATGTATTCCTCCTGCTGTAGTTTCCAGATTTCCCTCAATGCAGACGTATTTCTAAATCTCACTCCCCTGATCAGACATTCTATTTATTTCTATGCCTTCCTTTTTTGTTCCTATATCCCTGTTAATTCCCCTTGCATCTGCTATTTATACCAATCCATGTCTTTGTCAAGAGGAGCGACTCCTCTAAATGGGACAACTTGTCCAAAGGGAGGTGGCTGTTCAAAATAAGTTAGCCTTAATAATTATCTTAAGCCTATTTATATTTATCAAGGCAAGCCACTAAGGAGGGAGGTCGACCTCAACCAAATTGATTCATTTTTTTATTTATCTAAAGGTGGTGACATCAGTGGAGGAGTCGGCCTTTATTAAATGTATTAATCCATTAATGATTTCTCAAGGCATAATGATTTCTTCATATGAATCGGTGCCTTCATGTATTAATCACTATATATTACCTTAGCCATTATTTAATCGCTGCTATATATATGTATTATTTTATGTTTATATATTTTATATTAATATATTTTGTTATTATTATATTTATAAATTAATTTATTGTTAATATATATATATATATAATTGGTAATATTTATTTTATTTGTTAATTTATTTGCATTTCAAATTTCGCAGGCATGACATTCTATCACTAACAAATGGCTATTCATACAATGTTTTCTTGTTTATTAGACTTGTAACATAGAAATGAGAGCATAACAAAGTAAACAAGATGCAATGAAACTCATACACACTAAAACACAAAACCTTACAGCTAGAGAAACTCTAAAACATAAACTCCAGTAAGAGTGAGTAAAACTCTTTATGCCACTATGTGTTAGTCTTTTACAAGTTTTACAATGCCTCAAGGGCATACACAGAACTAAACAATGGTCTAAACCAGACCCAAGAACCTGCACTTAGTCTCAACAACTCCAAAAAACCCTACTCAAAATACAAGTCAAGGAAAAATGAACAAGAGAAGGCTTACAATGAGTTTTCTGAACCCCCCAATGCTTCTAACAAGGAACAACAACGTTTACAAGAAGCCTATGTCTTTCCAATAACTTCCCACATTCAAAGAAAGGTTGATCAAGTGGAAAAAGAGGATTTGGAACATTTAAACCCTTCATATTCCACATGCTGCTTGCATTTTGGTGAATTTGTTGCTTCTTCCAGAACAGCATTTGCAAATTCACCATGGCATTTACATTTTTACCAGGGTGCTTGTGTTTTTGCCACTTTACAAACTAGCAAATCCACTAAGACACATTTTTTGGGTCATTATGAAGTTTGCAGTTTTGTTTCAGAGACTTCAAATACCATCCCAAATACCCCACTTTACAAAACCCACCGAAAAGCAACGAATCCCATTAAGCCAATGCATAAGACCACTCCAAAGACTAATGACAGTAGACAAGACCCTAATGCAACCCACCAAAAAGCAACAAATCCCATGAAGCCAATGCATAAGACAACTCCAAAGATTGATGACAACAAACAGGACCCTAATGCAACCCACTGAAAAGTAACAAATCCCATGAAGCCAATGCATAAGACCACTCTAAAGATCGATGATGATAGACAAGACCCTAATGCCCAACATAATTTCTCGCTCTCTCCCTCCCTTGGCATGAAGCCAATGCATAAGACCACTCCAAAGACCGATGATGATAGACAAGACCCTAATGCCCAACATAATTTCTCGCTCTCTCCCTCCCTCGGCCACTCTCTCTCTCTCTCTCTCTCTCTCTCTCTCTCTCTCTACCTTTTGGCCGTACGTGGTAAATACTTGAATTAAGTTAAAATAGCATTGCCATATTGGGAAAACCTACAGAATTTAACTTGAGTTTTCAAGTTTATCATGGCTTTCGTAAAGTTCTTAACAATTGTAAAAGTGAACTACAGCTATTGAAGTCCACAAGTGATTACAATTTGATCCGTTAAAGCAATTAAAAGTCAAACCATCATGGACTAATCATTAATGCATCGATAAAGTGTTACCTAGCAAAACGTACATAATAAAATAGACATGTTGGTCATATACAATATAGAGCACAAAATGATATTGAAGCAATCAATTGTAACTAGAACCATAGCAGCAAAAAATGTTTGGGGAAAAAAACAGCAAACCAAAAGTATAATTTTTTTGAAAAAATAAGGAAAATTCTGGATTTAAAAAAAAAAAAAGAAAAAATGTAGGAAAAGAGACAACTACTTTTTTTGAAATTTAAGGGCGTCTCCATAGCATAGAGACATATAGAGCAAATAAAATAGAGAGTTTAACCCATGAATTATAGAAAATAGGATTTTGTTGTTTATATTCATATCACTGATTACATTGCATTGCAGAAAGCACACTTCATAGTGCATAAATAATAAATAGATGGTTACAGTTGATAAAATTTCAATCACAATAAAGTTTGTACAAAGTCAACCTATAAACTAAGTACAAAGTTCCAAAAAATCAAACATAGCCAATGACTCTTGCTTCTACAAATAGAGCTATGTTAGAGGGCTGCAGGACTTGATGATGAAGCTACTGGTTTAGAGCCTCTCCTAAGTTGTTCAATCTCATAACTATCCAAGTTGGCCTCAAGGATCTCAAAATCCTCAGAATCGAGAAAGTCATTAAAAAAACAGTTTTACTTTGCTGAGCAAACATCATAAACTACAAAACGGGAATCAATTGGGTCATATTTGTGATTTAACAATACTTGCAATTTCTAGAACAATGTCAAAGAGAACTATATGAAAAGTGTGAAAGGGAAATTATATGACAAAGGAAGCAATTGTAAATTTTAAATTAATAAGTTTTGAATCAAATAGCTCAAGATAGAGTAATAGAAAATGCATTTGAAACAAAATCTTAGATCTCAAAAGACCATAAATGATGTTGAAATGTTCTCATTGATAACTATTTTAGCAAATTGTAAAAGAATAAAGGGAGTGTTAAATATTTTTCCATTAGATAATAAAGACCTGCTCATACAAAAGAAGAGACCAACTATTTGAGCCACAATTTTAGCCATTCAAGTAAATTTTCCTTGATTTTGCATATAAGTGGATAATCAAGTTAAAAACCTTGATGGACTTTGAGTTGAGAATTTGAGAGATTATAGGTACAAGTTTAAATGGAAAATCAAAGCACGAGGAACATTCCCTTTCAATGGGACAATTGCTATTGAAATCTATCTAGATCGTTAAAGAGAAAATATGAGGCTTGCTTCGAGAGGGATTAAGACTAGGGCATGCCTTCTCTCAAGGCATGTATTAGTTTGCCTAATACCTATTTAACATGCATGGAATGCTACACTATATATGTCTAAAGCATTCATGTATTGCTATTGTACTCCTTGCAAGCCTTCTGAACCTCCATATATATGACGATCCTAAATGGAATGTAGTTCTCGAACAAGTGCAGGGCATGCATTTAAGAAGTGAGTTTCACCAATTAAAAAAGCATTAAGCCTGCAGAATATATAGGAAATTTAAATATAACCAAGACAATCCTTCATTTTGATATAAAATACTACTATAGTTCATTTTTTTCAGCACTACAAGCTGATTTTTATCTTTCTGATAGGGACCATTCTGCTTTTGGTTCCACAATGTCTATATACTATTATGTATATACTTATGCTTCCCACTTGATTATACAATTGTCAATACCCTACCCGCTCATCATTAAAGCTTGATGGCCAATGTCAAATCGAAGCTCCAAATTATCACGCTTTGTTAGCATCTTAAAAGGAAATTTGTCCCAACCTAACCTTGATAATCTTAAATAACCACCTTGGTATTATTGTTGACAATTGAAATGTTAAAATTATTTTGAATAGTCAAGATCACAAGAATTCAAAGAAAACAAACCTCTTTAGGTTGATATCAAGCCAATAGAGTTCCGTTTCAGTTTAGTTTGGCTTTCTATATTTACTTTTGGCAAGTACTCTTATAGGGTTCAAATATGTTAAAAAATAAGATAGAAGCCTTAGTATTTATGATATTGTCTATTATTTCCCACTAAATTGTGTCTTTGGATTTATATACATGGAAAACATCACTACAAGCCTAAGGCAAATGACGGTAGTGTGAAATATAGAGAAAAAAGCAACACATCTTTTAACCATTCCATGTTAATGTCCTTAACATCAAACGTAGAAGCATAATAAAGAACGTGACAGTAGTGTGGAATATAGAGAAAAAAGCAACACATCTCCTAACCATTCCATGTTAACGTCTTTAACATCAAGCGTAGAAGCATGTTAAAGAATGTGTCTCTATTTTAATGTCCTTAACATCTATTAGAATATATTCATTCAAGGTCGCCTACCTGCGATTTGCCTCAACAACCTAGTGAAATCTAGCGAATTTGATGGTGAACCACGCCCTAGCGGCCAATGCTCAATTCTATGCTAAAAATCAACAAAAAACCCTGATTAAATAGTGATTTCACGACGAGTTGATTGGGCAAATTTTTTGGGATTTTTACATGATGTAAACCCTAAAAATTGGTGAAAATCACGATTGATTAAGTTGGGAATTTTTAGGGAAAAAACATTTTTGATTGAAGATTTTTGATATTTTTTGAGGATTTATGCTTCTATGACTAGAAGTATTTAGAACATTGATCATGCAATAAATAAATTTTATACATAGGTATGGTTCAATAAACTTTCAACTAGATTTTGATATTACATTGTGCTAAGTTGATTTTAAGGAATTCCTTTGGACAAGTACTCTAACCTTTATTTCAAGAGACAACAATTTATTAGGCTTGGCACACTTAAGCCAAGTGATGAGCCCATTTTCATGGCCGAGCATGTCTCTCAAAGCAAGCAAGCACAACCAAAAAAGGCACTTCCAATAAAGAGAGTGTAATTAGTTGCACTTACTTCTAGATCCTTGATGAATGATTGGGTGATAGCTTAGGGAGCTACTCATCACAAATCATGACTTTCATAGTTTTTGTTCAATGACTAGGCTTGATAATAAGATTGATGAGTGATAACAATATGTTTTTTCATAATATTTTTTTAGGAATGGACATCTACAATGTTGCTTCCAAACATTCATTGTCCTATCAATGCCCTAAATCCCTATAGCATTGCATAGGTTGACTCTTCCTTTGTAGGACAATTGAAAACTCAGCAAAATGTTGTATGCCACAAAGGAAAACCAAATGGGATGGATGCCATCGCTGCCCCAACCCACAACTCGCTTCCTCCAACCTGCAACACTAAGGCTTTTGCAACACATTTTTAAGGGAAAAAACAAAAGTTAAGGCTTTTGCCTCCCAATCTAGGTCCCCCAACAATGATTTTGGCTCCAATCCTTGAATACACAACAATAAAACCTGCCTCTCTTCCACATGCAATTCCACTACTCACAACATGGGTAGTGCTCAACCCCACAAATCTTCTAAGATTAAAATGCATGAGAATATTTTGGCTCTTGCTATTAGGTCAGGTCTAGGCAATAAAGGTTCATAGACTTCATCTAAGAGGAAGATTAGACCCCTTACCTACACCAAGCATTCCCTTGTTCTGGAGTTTGGAGAAGTGATCAAAGGTGTGGAATATTTTGTTGCATACGGATTGATCTAGTTAAGTGTAAATAAAGCATTAGATAACTAGTTAAGTCATCATCACCTTCTAGTTTGACCTATTCACATTTGCTTAAGTTTACTTAGGCTATTCTAGAATTTTGTCTCACCTCATGTGGTTGAGACAAGTGTCCTCACTTTGTGAGATACCTCTTGCATGGTCACTTGCCGCTCACTAGGACACTTGTCATGTGAGTTGAGAAGTGTTCCATCATTGGAGGGGTAGTCAGTCATTGTTTTCGACTTGCATGCCTTCATCACCTTGCCCATATAAGCAAGGTTACTATGTACATTCATCTCAACTCTTTTGTCAATTTCTTTGATAATATAAATTAGGCTTACTAGTGTGCAAGTGTTTTTATCAAAGTTTCTAATTTTTGCTTTATGATCTTGGAAATCATAACATTGTATCAGAGCCATGCAAGCAAAACCCTTCCCAAAAACTTGCATCTAGCCTAATCAAGAGTTCCATGCAATTTAGTCTGTTGCATGTATTCAAGTCCTTGTTTGAATGCCGAGTCATATAGGCGTGAGAGGCCATCTCAAAGGTCAATCTCTAGGCGTGAGAGGCCATCTCAAAGGTCAATCTCTATTTGAGAGAGATTTTGTGATCTTCTATTTTGGAGCCATGAGTTTGTAGCAACCAAGGTCGAGGTTCATTGCACCAGCAAACGATGATATAAGCATGTCGAGTTGCATCATTATTGTGAAGGCTGATTTGTAAGGGTTTGGAGAATCAAATTTTTTTAAGGAAGTTCTTTCACTAGCACAATCTCAAACCAGCAAACATGCATAGCCATCGTTATTGAAAGGAGCAATAGGCACACTCACTAGTAGGCTTTGAAGCCATACTGCTAGCACTCTATACAATGGAGGCCAAGGCAAACGATGATATAAGCATGTCGAGTTGCATCATTATTGTGAAGGCCGATTTGTAAGGGTTTGGAGAATCAAATTTTTTGAAGGAAGTTCTTTCACTAGCACGATCTCAAACCAGCAAACATGCATAGCCATTGTTATTGAAAGGAGCAATAGGCACACCCACTAGTAGGCTTTGAAGCCGTACTACTAGCACTCTATACAGTGGAGGCCAAGGCAAACGATGATATAAGCATGTCAAGTTGCATCATTATTGTGAAGGTCGATTTGTAAGGGTTTGGAGAATCAAATTTTTTGAAGGAAGTTCTTTCACTAGCACAATCTCAAACCAGCAAACATGCATAGCCATCGTTATTGAAAGGAGCAATAGGCACACCCACTAGTAGGCTTTGAAGCCATACTGCTAGCACTCTATACAGCGGAGACCAAGGCAAGACGCAATCACCCTGTGCTCATCCATGTGCCCGACCTGGCCCAGCCAAATCTCTACCACGCCTCCTCAAATCCCACTCGCCTCCTCATTCAACCTTCACATCATCCATTTATTGTGGACCCACTCTCAATGTTGTGCCCAAACTAGATCGATAAGATTAAGGTATAGTAAGTTAAAGACCAAGAATTGGCAGAAAAGAGCAATTGCTTGATGAGAGGGAGCGAAAAATGCACAATCGAAGCCATTGAGAAGGGAAAAAGTGAAGGAAAATTGAAATTCCTGTCAAAATATGGACACTAAGGGTGTTTGGAAATACATAGTGGAGCACAAAAGGGATATTCAGACATTCTGGGCAAAGTTGTCACTTGCATTAGAGAGCACCATTGATCCTTGCAGAGGTTGTATATGATCCAAAGAAGCCAATCAAGAGGTTATTTTGTGTTGAGAAGCACGTCTCCACATGAATTGCCATCTCCCCAACTGCAACCTACATGGTTGTTGAGTTTGTCAAATAAAGTGTGGGTAGGTTTGTGATAGTGTTCATTAAGTGATTCTGTGTTGGTGAGTATTGTAGAGGGAGGATGCATGGCTAGGAAAAGGTCAAAGACTCTACACACAGCCTCCTCAACAATGACCTACTCAGAATTTGTGGCATAAGTGGTTGTTCAAGTGGTTTTGAATCAACCAGCCACAATGCCCAGGCTCCTAACGACTCTAAACCACCATACCTTACATGACCTCTTTATAGTTTTTTTATGGTCTCTCAATGACTTGGTCAACCCCCATGTTGCATTATTAGTTAATGTACTTTGATAACATTTAACTTTTTTAACATTTTGTTCTAACACTTAATGGTTCGGGTTAATTGCCTAGTTCATTTTTCATGCTTGTAAAGGGGGATTTTTTTTCATTTTACCATAACTTTCAAACTGAAAGTCAAAATTTCAAATGTAAATAGTCAACGGAAAGGTCTTTCCATTCTAGGGAGTTTAATGTCAAGACAATGTAAAAAATGTGTTGTTTACAACATATTTTGTCTCCTTCATTAACAAGACAACTTAAAGTTTGTAAGTACAAAATTAGGCACATATAATTATTGTATCTTTTGATTAGCTACTCAAAATGAGTAATGCTTTTGTGAAAGTAAATATCACTTGCCCATTTCATTGAAAACGATATCACACTCAATTATAAAGTGTCATTATTCGTTACTTTGAAATTGTTATATACACTAAAACATATAAAGTGCCAATTCAAGGGGGATCAAAATAATCAAGGGGGGTTGTCATTGTCATCGTGCCTTGAACACTTTATATTTCTTTTACATTTCTTCTGTGATTCTAAGTTGTAACTTAAAGAATGTAGGAATGATTGAAAAGAAGTATGGAAGTTCATCTCCTCCACCATCACCTGTTACATGAGATTCCAGAGATGCTTCAACAAGAGCATCCAAAGATTCTTTCTAGCAAGACATCACTTCTTGCATCAGAATTCCGAGGTGCTTCACCAAGAGCATCTAGAAATTCTTTATAGCAAGGCTTCACATCACTTCTTTGGTACCTATTGACAATTGTATATCAATCTTCACATGGAGCATTTGAGCAACATGCAAAGAAGTCATCATCATCTTATGAGGAGGCTACGTAGTATTTCTTCATTATATCATTTCTCTTTTGGAGATGGCTTTATTTCCCACGAGATTTTTCTCCTTTTCTCCACTTCATGAGAAATTTGTACATGAGTACCTAACATAGCCTTGTAGTCGAGACTCATCATCATGCATACATTACTCCCTAAGTTGCACTTAAGGGGGGGTGTCGGTGTAAGTTAAGTTGTCATCACCTTCTAGTTTGACCTATTCACATTTGCTTAAGTTTACTTAGGCTATTCTAGAGTTTTGTCTCACCTCATGTGGTTGAGACAAGTGTCCTCACTTTGTGAGACACCTCTTGCATGGTCACTTGCCACTCACTAGAACACTTGTCATGTGAGTTAACAAGTGTTCTATCATTGGAGGGGTAGTCAGTCATTATGTTTGACTTACCAACCTTCACCACCTTGCCTATCTAAGCAAGGTTACTATGTACATTCATCTCAACTCTTTTATCAATCTCTTTGATAATGTAAATTAGGCTTATTAGTGTGCAATCTTGAAAATCATAACACATCTAACAAATCTTACGCTTCAATTCTTGATCAAATCATGCTTTGAATCCATCGATAACTCTTCAGGTAATTTCCTAACGACAAATAAGGTCAGCTCAGCATACTAATACAATTTTTGCTCAAATTCTAGTTGATTTAGACATTTCAAAGGATCTTCTTGTAGACGTTACAATAAAAGTAACCAGCTGCACGTAGGCCCAACTTCTGGACTATGAAGGGCTGCCATTTTACAATCACATGTGTTGTGAATATGGTCATATTGTTACAACTTGCCCTAGTTTCAAATATCAATTGGATTAGCAAGCCTCATGGTGGAAAGATGCTCTCCTCTACCATTTCTCTATAAAAGCTACAAAAGCGGAATCAAGACCACCATCTAAACCACCACAAGGATTAAATGTTGTGATGTCTAGCACAAATCCACTTGAGGCAGCATTCTCTCCAGTCAAATCCTTATCTCCCATGAAAAAGGAGATTCAATAAAGTATGGCCCATCAAGCAATCGATGTTTCTCAACCTTCCACAAATGATGAGAGCAAATTGGATCATTCTTAGTCATCCTTTGCCTAAATGGTGGATAAGCATTCAACTTCAGCAAACACATTTGAGACTTCCCCATCAGATGCTCCAGTGCTGGTTATTCCTCCTAAAACTACAGATGTTTGGACCAAGGTGGAACGTAAAAGAGGAAATCATCCTCAACAATCAATAACACAAGGGTTCTTTGTTTTCAAGTACTCAATGTTTAGATCTTATGAATTTCTGTCAAGAAATTTTCATTCCTCTTTTAACTGAAGGTGGACATAAAAGCTATTATTCTCCTTGCTCCCCAATTCAAGGGTCCGAAGCATCATATTTCCCATTTAGAGGATAATTCTATTTATTTTGTGACTTTATACTTAATGGGAGAGAGCCCTTACATCTCATTTGACTCACCAAAAGATATATTCATATATATATGTTTGCTGTTATATCAATTGGTAATGTGGATGTGCAGGATGGTAACTTCAAGGATGTCAAGCATGTACCTGGCTTGAAGACTAACATCTATATTGCTGCCCAAATATCAACATAATAAAAGGATAAAATGTGCATACCTTGTGTATGCAAGCCTTCTGGCTGCTTCAACAAAATTAATAATTTTGCATCCCTACTTATCAGAAATGGGCCCTTGTCGTTACTGTGTTATACTTATTGGGAAATGAAAAGGTAAGAAACTCATGAATTCTTGGTATGGGGATTGGCAAGGGTTGGTCAACTCCCGATCTTAGTCATGACATCAAAGCCACATGGAGTACAGATTTGAACAATTTAAATTTTTATATGATAATGTAAAATAGACATGTTCTCTTGTTCCCACAAGGTCTCATCTGGCAAACTGGCATGCTGGCTAGGCTGTGGCCTTGATAATCATATTTATCATTGCCTTAATCTTAACAAATTTCTAGTACTTTGCATATGGCACTTCAGTGTTAAAGTAGGAAAACTGAATCATAAATAGATAATGCATACAAATAAAGACCAAATTTCTTCACAAGCACGGAATTTAAGAGATTACCACAGAAGGAGCAGAGCGCTCTGCTGATTTAAAAACTGCATGGAGTGCTTGTTCACTTTCTCCATAATATTCACTAACAATCTCTGGACCATTAATGGTAAACATCTTAACTCCAGCTTCAAAAGCACAAGTAGATGCTAAGGAAGTTTTCCCTGTGCCAGGTGGGCCATAAAGAAGAATTCCCCTTGTTGGTTGTAATCCTAGCCTGAGATGATGTAGATAATTAGTAATGAATTTAAATATAGAAATCTGTATTCAAAAGATCAGATCAAATGATTATAGGCTTCTAAAGATGATAAACCTCTTCATACAGTGACTGAAAATACAAATTAGAAGCTCTATAGTTGATAGTTTCTAAAGTGAATTCAAAATTGAATATCACAGATCATTTGCCAATATTTTCTTTAACACAAATTGTCTGCAGATAATTGCATTTAGAGGCAAATGGGAAAAAACAGCAAGCATAACTCTTTGTACAAGCAAGGAATGAGAAACCCTAAATAAATCTTAATACACAGTTGACACTAGTTTTAATTAGCAATGTTATGCTTATTACAGAAATACGTGATGAAATGGTATATTACAGAAATTACCTATGTTCACAGTTTCAAAGAGAATGCTCCATCCTTCCAGTCTTGGGATCAGATAACTATCCTATTCAGATTCGGATCATGGGGGATCAACATCCCAACAGACGTCTTTTAAATTCAAAAATATGTGATTCCATGATGAGGAACTCAAAAGTCTATTGGAGAAGTGGTGGAAGGAACCCCTACAGCAGAGAGGTTCAAAAAAATTCGAAGTATTTAAGAAGCTAAATAACATTAAAACAAATCTCAAACAATGTAACAGGCAGCAATTTGATAACATCTTCACTAAAAAGGAAAAGGTGGAGGTGTATATGGCAGCAATAAATGAAGAGATCACAACCAAAGGAATCGATCAAGATGCTTACCATAGAGAATGGCACAGCATGCTGAACTTTTGGCGAGGGAGGAAATCTTTTGGTCACAAAAATCTTGGGAATGTTGGGTTAAAAGAGGGAGATAACAACAAACAGTTTTTCCATAATGCCATGAGAGCCAGGAAAAGTATTAATAGAATATTCTCAATAAAGTCTTGAGATGGCAGTGATTTGGAGGAACCGAAACACCAGCACAGAAACAGTGAGTTTTTTCAAAGAACTCAACAATTGGGAAGGCCCAGACTTAGGGAATCAGGAAAAGTTGTTGAACAACATTCCTGCACTAGTTTCGCAGGAACAAAACAAAATGTTAATGGCCCCTTTTTTGGAAGAGGAAATTAAATTGGCAGTATCCCAATTACACCCAATCAAAGCTGTAGGACTGGATGGCTTCCCCAGTAGTTTTTTCCATAGATGTTGAGTTTTCAAAGGGAAAGAATTTGGAAGGCAGTGGAGAAATCTATAAGGCACAAAAATATGCTCAAGGACTTAAACAACACCTTCACTGCTCTAATCCCAAAGAAGGAGGTCATTTCTACCTTTGCTGATTACCGTCCAATTCACTGGGTTATACTGTGTATATGATAATTTCAAAAGTCATAGCCAAAAGACTAAAAAGTAAAACTCCTACCATAAGTGATTTCAGAAGAACAAAGTGTGTTTGTTCCAAGGTGAGCGATCTCTGATTAAATAATAGTCACTAAGTGTATGATTGTCAAGTTGAACATTAGTAAGGACTATGACAAGGTCAATTGGCATTTTTTGATAAAGTTATGGAGAAATTCAGATTCTGTCAATAGTGGATAAAGTGGGTCTTCAGCTGCATCTCTAGCCCTAGGTTCTCAATGATAATGAATGGAAATCCATCTAGTTTTTCCAACTCCTCAAGAGATCTCAGGCAAGGAAACCCTATTGACCCATTCCTATTCATCATCATGGCAGAAGCATTAGGCAGATTGAGCCAAGCTTTGACTAACAAAGGGTTGTGGAATGGCATCAAGGTGACAAGTGGCACGAGTGCTATCACCACCAACAATTTGCAGATGATAATATACATTTTGGAAAAGTAAGAATGGCAGAATCTCAGCAGATTGCCAACACCCTGAAGAAATATACACACTGAAGAAATATACACAAGCCTCAAGCCAAATCAGAAACAGAGAAATCAGAATGTTTTCCTTTGATGTAAGAACCAACCTACAAAAAGCGAAATATCTAGATGTACAGGGTGTACAATTGGGTCCCTTCCAAGTAAATATTTGGGAGTCCTTTTATTCACAAGAGCAAGTAGGGCAGCTTATTGGCAAGATCTAATAAATAAGCGCAGCATCAAAATGGCACTATGAAAAGGCACATGGCTCTCCTTTGCCAAGAAAATACTAATGCTCAAGTTAGTAATTTATGCCATCTCGATCTGCTTGATGTCCTGCATCAAGATCCCCTCGAAGACTTGCAATGAATTGAAAAAAAATGAGATTATTCCTCTAGCATGGAAATTCCAAGGTAAAAAGAATCCCCCTTGCTAGCTGGGAGAGAGTGTGCTCCCCAAAGGAAATGGGTGGTACAGGCATGAGAAGCACTTTGCTGCAAAACAAACCACTGGGGGCAAAATTAATTTGGGGTATGTTCACAAGACCCAGCCAAAAATGCCATAAAATAGTCCAAAATAAATATGGACGCTAGTGATCTCGTCATGCCCCCGAAATTGCAACACTAAAGGATTAAAAAACCCAAGCATTGAAATGCAATAAATAACAATATAAATATTAAAAATATAAATATCAACATTAACAATTTAAATATTATTATAATTAAAATCATTATAATATAATACTATAAATATTAAAATAATATATAAAGCTAATATAAAAATAAATGTATTAACAATAAACTCAATTTATAAATATAGTAGTAAATATTAATATAAAATATATAGACATAAAATAGTACCAATAGTGTGATTAAAAGCAGCCTGGACAAGGCAGCGATTCATGTATTGAAAAGCAGCAAAAGGCAGACCTTAATTATAATGCAGGCATAAGGATCGCAGCACATTTAATAATTATTTAAAGGGTCTTTAGTGCAGTGATCACCTATCTAAGGTAGCCATTAATTATATTAAAGGCAACAAGCATTACCAACAGCAATTAAGAGGCAGCGTTTAAAATGTAGGCGGTTGCATCCTTTGAAAGGGGTGCAAATTATTGAAAAGGTTGTGTCTATTCACCACTATGAGGATATATAAAGGCAGACAAATCATTTGCAGGAGACATCATGGAATGGAAAAAACAAAATAAAAAATTTGGAATATATTTTCTGAGTATTAAGGCAGATGAAGGAATCATCTTCAGCAATACATTTTTACATTCAAGCAACAAGTATTTCAGAATATAAAAAAGTAATATCTTCTGAACATTAGAAGGAGATCGAACCATCTGAAAAAGATTATATATTCAGGCTAATATCTGCAAACCACAGCAGGCCGATCTGAATTAATCATCTACATTAATAATTATTACATCTGCATGCTGGGCTATAGCAATCATATATTTTCATAGATATTGTGGTATGCAATTAGATGTATATATTTTGAATATATGAATTCCATGCATTTTATGTAGAACCTAATAAGAACTGCATTTCTAATTAATTGGTTCAACCTTAAGTTGCTTATTCCTCTACAATCAAGCATGGGAAGGAGAAACGGAAGTACAAGGGAGGATAGCAGCTACGAGGTTTCATGCTAAGTAGGCCACCCATAATGGATGACTGAAGTGTCTGCCATTTGCGGGCCAAGGCGGTTGCCTATCCGCCCTTGGGCTTAGAAAGAAGAAATGCTCCGAGCATCCTATTGTGGCTTCATCTCCGACCTTCCCGATGGTCGATTATGGGAGTGGATAATAACCTTAAATTCATGTTGATAGTTACTTATCTGTTTTAAGGATAATGAACCTTATGCATGTCAAGTAACTTAAGGATGTAGCAAACAGTACAAATGATCGAACTGATTGTTTATGAATTATAATATTGGCTAACATTATTGCAGGGTTAAAACTGTAGTCTATTGGTAAGTTGTAATTTAATAAGATATACTTCTTATTTTTCCATTGAAATTGTGATTTTAGGGCAAAATCTAAGTATATCCAAAAGTGGACATTACAGATCTTAAATGCATTTTAACGGTTGCCAATCCCTCAAGGGGCTCCCACTTTTGGTATTTCATGTTATCCTACAAGAATATCATTACTCGCCACCTTGCATGGAAAATCATGGATGGACACAAGGTAAATTTCTAGGAGGATTCATGGAATGGCTACTCAATGCTCACAAAGAGGGAGGAGATGGCAGAAGCAAAGATGATACATACTAAAGTATGGGGCCATAAAATAAGAAAGAACTTAGTATGAAGAAACTTTCATGGCATTGATGAATGAAGATGGAAAGAGTCTTTACCTACAAAGCTATCCAAAAGAAAATTTAAACTGCTGACAAATTTTTGAAACGTGGTTTTGCAGATCCTTCAAAATGCAATCTTTGTGGCAAGGTAGAGGAAACAGTCAATCACCTACTGGTCACTTGCCTTTTCACATCCAAACGCTGGCAATGGCTATGAGCAATGTTGGGCTAGGTAGGTGCCCTACCTAAGGACCTCTTGGCGAAATTCAAATCATGGCCCAACATCCAAAAGAATTTTGTATTTTCCTGTTTATAGACAGTGAACCCATCATTTACACATCTAGGAAGATTGGAAAAAAAGGAACACATGAATTTCTTAGATAGAAACCTGGAGGGGGAGAATCCTACTAAAGCTAGAAGCACCCATTCAAGTTTTGTCAAGAACAGCAATTCAATGGAAGAAAAACAAGCATTTCAACTCTTCAGACAGTGAAATCTTGCAAAGATGGAAAGGACTAAAAGCCTGCCCCCTGCCATTCATGGAATGGTAAAGTTAACTCTTCAATCAGTCCATGCATAGGGATAAAATAGCAACCCCCTCAATAGGATGGAGAAAATTGAATTTTGATGGAGCATTAAGGGGAAATCGCAGACCTTCAAGAGCTGGTTACATTATTCAAGATGAGTCAAGATGCCTAATCGCTGCAGCCTTGAAAAAACTAAAGATCAGAACTAACGATGAAGCTGAAGCGCAAGCCATATTGTTTGGCTTGCAAGTATGCAAGTTACACAAAACCAACACAATTCAAATTGAAGGGGACTTGATGGTGATCATAAATGCATTTAAGAAAAGAGAGCCCCCAAGCTAGAAAATAGCTAACATTATGCAAGCAGTATGGCCAGACTTGGATTCCCTAACTTCTTTCTTAGTTCAATATGCACATAGAGAAGTAAATAAAGTAGACTACCTTGCCAATGATGCTCTTGATCACAAAGAGGAGATAATCACACACAACAAAGCAAGCGCATGGGAGAATTTTGGATCCCTATTTAATCTATAGAATGAATTATATCCACCAAGCAAGTTGATAGTCGATCACACCATTAAGGTGATATCATTACAATTCATGGGATGGTTGCCAAGTTAAACAAATCATCGCTTTCAATGGAGAGTGGAGGCAGAAGATAGGATGTTAACCCAACACAGTTTAATGAGGGAGTACCTAGATATGCCTGCTAATTATGTGTCAGCACACATGATGGAATTTAAAACAACACAAGCTGATAGGAGGGGTATCCATTTTACATTAGACTAGTTAATCTCCCACATTACCCACAGAACACAATAGATACAAGCAATCAGCTGATAACGAAGAAGAAGCAAACAGCCTTCATCAGGGTCATCACTACAGAGCGAATGAAGAAGATTTTAAAGGTGAAAGCAGATATAATAATCTTGGCCATCAGATGGGTTCTGGGAGAAGAATTCTTGTTTACTAATCACAGATACAAAGTAAACACAGACATTACATCAATGATTTGTTTGAATTCTTCTCAATTTGGGGGAGGAAACGGAGGTTGTTCATCAAGCGAATATTTTTGGGAGGAAACGGAGGTTGTTTTCCACCTTGCCATGGTCCATTACTTGTTGCAAATGGTGTGGTGATGGGCCTGTAGATCCCTTCCTCACAAGAAGAGATGCTAAACAAGAAAATAATTGTAAGAGTGTAATGTCCCCTTTTGGAATAACCCTAATTCTTGCCCTAGAAACACAATTTAATGCAGTTAGGGTTACAACTTACCAATTAAATGTTTTAAGCCGGATAAATCTTGGTTTAGGTCCTGCAATGATGTTAGATAATATTGGAATACAAATATAATTCATATAAGCAAACATATATAATAAATATTTTATCTCAATTCTCAACTATTTCAATTAATATAAGTCACACAATATCATAATGCACATTATAGGTTCGATCATAATGGGACTAGGATGAGGAGCATGATAGGTCTGCCCAAAGCTATCCACACCAAGCCCAAGAGCGGATATACCATCCCTCTTGGCCCTCAAGTGGCACACACGGTCATCCAACATGGGATGGTATACTTGGCGGACAACTTGTATCTGTATTCCCTACCCTTGATGCCTTATCCATCCCTCTTATGATTGAAACCCCCTCGAATCCACCTCAACAACCAATCCATGTAGAGGTTGGGGAAAAAGGCTACCATAGGAGGCCTGTAGACATCCTCTCCCTAAGCCCAAGGGCGGATATCACCCCCCTAGCTCCAAGTGGCACACATAGTCATCCACCATGGAGTAGCGTACCTAGGAAGAAGTCTAGTATCTGCTCAACCTATTGGTATCTCCCGCACTCCTCCCCATGGTTGTTTGATGAGTAAAATAAATACAAATTATGATAATAACAAAATATATAATTACATACAATAATCATGATAGAGCATACTGCTTGCTAAGATATAAAAGTGCTATATTCTAAGATGCAAATATATTAGCAAATGCTGCCTTCTGTCCTTGTCTGCTGAACGCAGATCATCATGTTTGATTTGCTCCAATTGCCTTGCTGTTCGATCTGTTCTTAATATTCAGAAGATATAAATCAGACGAATAAGAATCTATTATCCATATTCATGCTAAAGAACCATAATTACTTTATAAGGCTCAATAATTGCTGAAAGCATCATTATTATATAATCCTAAATAATATACATATATATTAACTTATCTGGTTATGTCTGCTGCTGCACTCAGAAATATGTTCCAGACTTCTTATTTATTTCTTCTTCCATGATTCGATGATCTCCTACTTTAAATGGATCTCCTTTTATATCCATGAGGAGGGGAAAAGACATGGCTTTTCCACCGTAGCTTCCCGTTGCTAAGGGACACATCCCTCACAGGTTGAGCGCTGCTATTGTACTTCAAATCTAATCGCATATATTTAATCGCTGTCATCAATTAACATAAGTTTGATCGCTATTTTGTAAAGTTGGTTCATATATTCAAGTCGGCCCATAGTATTGCTGTTTGTATAAACTAATTCTAATCGCTGCCTTTATGATAAGGTAAAGTCAGCCCATACTAATATAAAGTTGCTGTTTATATATAACTAATTCTAATTGCTGCTCCTGTTCACTGCACTTTTTACTGATGATAACCACGACTTTTCTGATATCCATCACTCCTTATTGATATGTTTTTCTTTTCTCATTCAATCACTGCACTATTCTTCTTTTATACACTAATTTGTTTATGTTGTATATGTACATAGACTAAGGTCGGCCACCTATGAGAATTTCAGTTAATTTTATTAATTTCATTAATTTCATTATACTAGTCGGCCAAGACTTAGGATTACAATTGCGGGGGCATGACAAAGAGCATGGCCACGAGGTCCTCAATTTTTGGAAGGGAGTTACAGGAATCATGGCATTGGTGGACATGGACTGGGGTTTTTCCCTAGAGAAGTAAGTGCAATCAGTTAACGAGTGAAGATGAACGGACTGGTAGTGGATAGCAGTGGCAAGGTGGAATAGCTTAGTTATCAGGTTTCTATCTCATGTACAATTTCTCATATTATGCATTTTGTTCTAGCTAGGTGTGAACCTATTTTGTAACTATGGCAATATCATGTAAAGAAAAAGCAATAGCAGAATCTTCCCCTTGGGGAATTTTGTCAAGGCTTACCCGGGTGTGGGAAGCTATGAATGTAGTCTTCTTCTTTTTTTTAAATGGGAGTGGCCCCCTCAGTCATAGTTCCAAAATAAAATACATGGCCTGTATAACATACCAGAAATTTGTATTACAGATGCAAAATAAATGAATAGCAACTTACAGAAACATTAGAAAAGCATACCTCTAAAATTAGATACTAGCCTGGAAAATATAGCATTTTGATTTTTCTCAAGCAACTCTTTGGACATAAAATTGTTTTATAAAAGTTAGTAGCTGTGTTGCATAGAAGATCCATTCTCAAATACCTCGCTAAGGTATGTGGATGAAGTAATGAAAAATTGATGATTTCCTTAAGTGAAGCAATATGTTCAGAAAGACCACCCAAGGTAGAAAATCCCATTCCCTCGGAGGGTAAACAAGCTCTTGCTGGTTCACTGTCTCCACCATTTCTGTCTTTTATATTTGCTGTCAAATAAATCTCCTTGTGGGAATTTGACAGAAGATCCAGATCTGAAATGAAATTAATATTTGTCTCACGTCCCACCAGAAATCCAGTATAAACTAAATGTGGTTTGCTGGTATCTAGATCATACCTCTCTGCATCTGAGAGAGTATTACTGACGTTACAAGTAGTTGCATACTCAGAAGTCTGCCTCAATTCACAGATCTTCTCTGAAGAAAGCATTGCATCTTTCAGTTCGAAAACACACATCTGACCACATACTGGAATCATCACAAAATTGCCCCTGAGTAAAATACGATCACTAAGCCAACGTATGGCATATCTTTGAAGGAGTTCTTTTAGCTTCCCATCTTCCATAACTGCCCTGATAGCAGCCAAATTAGGAAAACACGGTGAGGGTGTTCTCTCCACATTACCTGTATGAAATAAAGTAACCTGATCATTCTTAATTTGGGGCGAATCATTGAGTGCTGATGACTGTACGAGAGGTGATCCACTTCTGGCTATATTAGTAGTAGGCATGACCTTGGACCTGTATCCAAGAGGTGTTTTTGGAGATGAAAACTCCCCATTTTCACAGTCATTGCTGTTTGCATGGTCTACAGAAGAAATCTCATAAGATGATCCTAAAGAACCCTTTGGGATAAGCCATTTGAGACTAAGATCAATGCATTCACTCAATGAAACATGACACATCCGATCATTTTTTGGAGAAGGTAATTTCACAATTCTCTTTATGCGCTGAGATGTGCTATTAACATGAAGAGGGGAAATGTATACAATTCTTCCAATAGAAGGACTTCCCATGGTAAATGACAGATGTTTGGATAACTTTACCCCATTCTTAAGAAGCTGCACACAATCAAATCTGACTCAGTGCCACAAGAAAAAGTTCAAAAATAGCACAATAGATTTAAGACAAAAACAAGCCTAATTGATTATTTCACAAATCATAAAGCATTAAACTCTAAAATGTCTATGCAAGTCAGAATTTAAGAGGAATTATTAATTAATATAAATGTAGGTGCATGGCCCCTGTTTCTATTATATTGCCAATCGAAAACATAGATTTCATTCTATAAACTTCCAATTTGCATTTTGTAGACTACTAAAAGTAATACTCCCAGACCTAAATTACTTTCCAACATACTCTACATGCACTCCAAGATTGAATTTTCCTAGGTTGTGATGACATACTACAAAAAACTTATAGCAATTGGAACCCAGTGTTACAGCAACAAACAACCTCACCTTACGAGAAGGCCAAACAATTGCACATGCAAAGTAAGTCCCAATGTCATCCATTGCACTATCCTCCAGTTCTATGTTATGATGCTTGCTGCAGAGGTGTGCCAATGACTCGAGTGGAAAAGTATCAGATGATGAGTTTATTGCAGATACTGCTAGAGACACCTGCATATACACATTGATAAAGTACATCTATAACATCATTCTTTGTGCAGCAGGAGTGTCGTTTCATAAAAGAATTGCTTAGACACCACACAAAACCTGAGTCTGATCATAATAATCTGTTACCACTCACCCATAGTGATACAAAAAGCAAAAAATATCAAACTCCAACTAAAATAGATTAATATTATTTTCCAAAAAAACTGGAATCACATTAAACTCTTATCAGCATAGACTACAATTGTTTAGTTCCAACAAGTGCTGTCAAAGCAAGTGAGATTTTGAAGCAAGTTTGGCAAGCATATGAAAAAGGGTATGGCCATTTTAGATTTATATATAGATGATGTGAGATGAGTATGGATATGGGGGCAGGGTAAACAAGTAATTTAAATATTTATGCTTCTGCTAAGCAATTTGAATATGCGTTCTGTCACAGGTGGATTGGCAAGGCTCTGTTTACAGTGGAGCTCGGTTATGAGGCTGACACCCAATAAGTACCAAATTGCATTGATTAGAGTCCTAGTCATGCATGAATTGGAAACCCTAGATTCTTTCTGACACTTATTTACAAATAATCTGCCAAAAAGAGAGAGGATACATACATACCGCAACACAAGTGCCAGGGAAGAAAGAGTTCGCAAACATGGCGACCTCTGACATCCAAAGAGTGGCCCCACCGCTGCCAGACTTCTCTTTAGACTCCACCTCTACAATAGATCCCTGAAAAGCATCATTTGAAATAAAACCTGGATATTTCTTGCTAGCCTTCTCCAGTGCATCCCTTATAATGCCTTCATCCTCCTGTTTCTGGTGCACGACCTTTTCAGCTCTCTTAGGCGTCTTGTCAGCTGCAGGTGAGGATGAGGATAAAGATTTTCTTGAACGCGAAGACATGTTTTCTCCGCTCTCTATCAAAGCATTGGTGACTGATATTCAATAATTTTCCCAAAGTTTATCTGGCTTATGCGCCAATGGTATTGCCCTAGAAACAGAGAACCCATCACAAATCTAAGATAGGAAAATTTTCCAGAAAAATCCACATGAACTAGATTTTTCAAACCAGTGTAGCTATAAAACTTAGGCAATAAATTTTAAAACACGGTTAACCGTAAAACAAATAACAAACACAAGCGGAGTAGAAATCATTGAAAGAGCATCGATTCGTAACCCGGACCGAAAGATAAATCACATCAAACCCACTTCCAAATAAACGGGATCGAATATCAATTAATGCTATCTATCAAAATACACAGATCACCAAACAATTATAGAAGTATCTAAACTAAAATTTAAATAAATAAAAAAACGAAAGAAAACGCAGGCAGCCATGGAGAAAATCACGGTTTCCGCCAATACAAAAACAAAGACCAGAAACATCAAAATTAAAACCACGCAATACAAAAATTGTCTCAAAGCATTAAATATTATTCAGTCGGGAAATTGGAAAAATAATCTCAGGACAGGAAAGAAAAACAGTGAGACAAAACGACATAGCAACGGCCTTATTCGTAGTGCGGGACAAAAACATGGCAATGAAATATTTTAGGTTTTTAATGTTTAAAGCTGCAGATGCAGAGAATACCTTCCACAAACAAATAAAAGTTGCTCGCATTGAACTTTCAAGCAAGTAAACAGCGCTTTCATCACCGTTTGTCGCTCATTTGTCTGTTCGCCGTTCTCTTCGTTGCTGGTTGATTTTAGGCTCTTAAGCATTCTGAGCCACTGGATCGTCTCTCCTCTTAAGCACCTGCGCTGTTAAAGGGTGCAGCGGATGCGCCGATAGGCCAAAGTCTGGTGGAAGTTTTTGAGCTACGCTGCTCCTCTTCTTTTTTCAGTTCTTTTGGCTCGCGCCGACTGTTAGGGGAGAAGAGCCAATAGCCGCCAGGGCTAATTTCGCGCAACTGTATAATACAAACCGTATGTCGAATCGGGAAAAAAATTTATGGGTTTTTTTCGCACATGGGTTAAGATCTTATAACTAAGGTTTTGGCTTCTAGGCAATTCGGTTGAGTGCGGTAGCATTCGATATGCGCGCGTATGTCAAAAAGACCCCTTTTAGAGGTGCCGCCTGCTTGCCATCACCTAACGTCCCAGTACCCCCTAAATATAACCTCCAAAAAAAAAATTTAAAAACACCTAAATATGTCACTTTTAATATCTAATTAAAACTCTTTTATCATTCAAATCCGCTCAAAAGTGAATGGGTCTAATTCACGTTAGCACCTTCTACAATCATTTTGGCACCCATTACAAATCACTCCTACATATTAATCTCCTTACTAAAGCACCGGACACCAAACACATTACACCCCAAATAATCTTTATTTGGGGTCCGATTGACGCATATGACTAATGTTTTTTTGTGGGTATCCCATCTATTCATTCGCTTTACCGCGTGCTGTCTGGAAGCTTCCCGACGATGGAGAAGGCTGCGGATGGCGACGGCTCCCCACAGCTCCTCCACGTGCGCACGGCTCCAGGTAACATCTAACATCTTTTACCTTTGAATATGCAAACAATGGTACTGGTTAATCATTTTCTTCTGCATCTTTCATGACCCGTGAAGGGTTTATTCGATGGTTAAGACCCGTGAAGGGTTTGTTCGACGATTGATAAATTATTACTGCTTGTCTATGAAATAAATCATGCATCTTACATGCATCTCGCCATGTGCTGTTTTATTTTGCTAATGTCATGGTACTGGCGTTATACACACGGGTTTTTTTTTGGGTAAAATAATTTCCCGTCCTCATGTTACCGCGCGCTCACAACGTGGTAAAGTCGACTGTATCATGATTTTGTCTGCAGAAATGATAACGAATTTCGTGGGTTTGTGAAAACCCTTGCTTTGTTTTTCCAAATACGGGTTTTATTGTGCTTAAATTATTAAATACGACCTGGTAAAGTCAATTGTCTCATGATTTTGTCTCCAGAAATGATCAGGAATTTCGTGGGTTTGAACACATGTCTATAAAAAACCCATGTCACTTTGGGCATAAATCGACAAACCCATTAAAAATAAATATGTTTTTGTCAAAACCCTTGCATGGTTTTTTCCAAATTCGTGTGCTTAATGAATTAATATCATGAAACCCTTGTTTGGAATATTCTGCATCTATCTAAAAAACGAATTCGTGAAAACCCCTGCTTGGCTTTTTCCAAATTCGTTTGCTTAAGGAATTGATCTCATGAAACCCTTGCCTGGAATATTCTGCATCTATCTGAAAACGCACTTCTGTATTCCTGCGAGTGACAAATTATTACTATGAAACCCTTGGTTAATTTCTTTTGCACATTTCTGAAAAACCCAATACATACATACATACATATATGTATGGTATGTGTGTGCACATACATACATACATATATGCATGTATGTATGTGTACATACATACCATGTATATATGTATGGTCTATATGTATGTACACATCAGACATACATATACACACCATACATATATCGTACATGTATATACATACATACATGTATAATACGTATGTGTACATACATACATACATACATGAATGCAGTATGTACACATCTGACATACATATATACACATACAGACATACATGTGTGTATGTACACATCTAGACATACATGTGTGTGTATGTATGTATGTATCAATACACATATCACATGTATGTATGTATGTATGTATTGCTCTGAACATACATATATACACATCTGGAGACATACATGTATGTATGTACACATCTGAACATACATATATACATACATGTATGTATATATGTATGTATGTAATACTGCTCTATATACTATCATGTATATATGTATGTACATCACAGAGACATACATATGTACATACATGTATGTATGTACACATACACATACATATATACATACATACAGTATATACATCAGGACATACATATGTACATACATGTATGTATGCACATCTGAACATATATATGTACATGTGTATGTATATATGTATGGTCTGCATGTATACATACATACAAACCATACATATATGTATGGTATATACATACATACCATACTTTCCATTGCACATACAGCAGGCCTCAGGTAACATCTAACATCTTTCTCCTTTGAATATGCAAACAATGGTACTGGTTAATCATTTTCTTCTGCATCTTTCATATTACAAAAATGTATGTATGTATGTATGTATGTATGTGTATACATACATACATATATGTATGTATGTATGTATGTATTGAAAGCAACGACAAGCATCCTCTGCACATTCCTCTAATATCCCAAGTATCAGGTAGGTACTTATAGTTATTTTCATTTATGCAGTGTCTTCTTACTTTATACATTCTAGCATTTGTTTATATTTTTCTACTTTCCATTGCACATACAGCAGGCTACCATACATATATTTGTCATTTTACATTTTGTGTCTCTTGTTCATTCACAAATCGATGTATATGTGTGTATCCTTTGCCTATCCTTTCAAAATGCAAACAATGGTATTGGTTATTCATTTTCTTCTGCATCTTTCATGACCCATTAAGGGTTTATTCGATGATGTCAAAATTATTACTGCTTGTTTATGAAATAAATCATTCCTCTTACACTCCTTTTCGCCATGTGTTGTATATATGTATGCATGTATCTATGTGTGTATGCACATACATACATACATACATTTATATATATATAAATATATGTATGTATGTACATGCATACATACATGCATATATACATATATGTATGTGTGTATGTATGTATGTACATCTATACATATATATGCATGTATGTATGTGTGTGTATGTATGTATGCATATGTATGTATGTATGTATGTATGTATGCACATACATACATATATAGATACATATATATATGTGTGTGTGTGTGTGTGTATGTATGTATGTATGTATGTATGTGCAGCTACAAAGACAGCGCGCGGTAAAGCGAATGAATAGGATGGGATACCCACAAAAAAACATTAGTCATATGCATCAATCAGACCCCAAATGAAGATTAATTGGGGTGTAATGTGTTTGGTGTCCGGTGCTTTAGTAAGGAGATTAATATGTAGGAGTGATTTTTAATGGGCGCCAAAATGATTCTATAAGGTGCTAACGTGAATTAGACCCATTCACTTTTGAGCGGATTTGAATGATAAAAGAGTTTTAATTAGATGTTAAAAGTGACACATTTAGGTGTTTTTTCTGCTTTGCAATGTATATTACTGATTTTCTGCAATTTATATGTATGTATATGTTTATATGAATACATGCATGTATGCTTATGTTTCTATGAATGTTTGCATGTATGCGTATGTTTGTATGACTCTATGCATGCATGCAAACCTGCAAAAAATCACAGATATATAAGGCTTCCCAAATGAACATCCAATCCAAATATAGTGCAGAATTCAGTCATATCATCTCTAAAAACCTACGTAACTGGCAGCTACAAATTCAAATGCTATAACAAATTCATATTTGAAACACAACAATCAAATTGAATGCATTCAATTGTCAGATTCAAATTTCTAAATAAGAGGGATAGCAGCCAGTGGCATTCACAATTTTTCTCCTCTACTACTATATTCGCAATTGAACTTGATTAATTATGTGTTGTTGTACATGCATTATTTCAAAGGTCATATGATGTTTGTATGTTACTAGCCTCGGTTGTGACTACCCGTGGTTGTAAATCTTTTCTTGCAGGCATGGGAGAACAAGGAGAGGTGGTGTAACGATGTTCATGGTGGGCAGTTTGGTAATTGTGTTTATCAACACACCAAATAATTAAGGATTTTTTGTTCAAATTGTTCTAAGTTTCAATTATTGTTCTATGTTTTTTACTAACTAGTATATCTTTTTATTTATTTCAATAACTATTGTCCATGTTTGTTTGTTGTATTATATTTGTTTGTTGTGGCAGGCATGTCAAATGGCTAGGAGGTTGTGAAGACCATGTCAATTTGTAAGATTACATATCAGGTAAAGTCTTTCAAGACTTTACTTTGGCTGTGACCCGATAGACATTGTGTTCATTTATAATGTTCATTTTTATTATTCATTGTAAACTTACATTTACAATTTACAATTAAATTAATTTCCAAGTGTATGTGTTCAAAAATTTATAATTTCAAATAGATTAATTTATGGATATGTTGCATATAGATGTATAGTTATATGTATGCATATACTTAGTTGTGTATACATATGTATGTATGTATGTATGTATGTATGTATGTATATACGTACATACATATATATATATATATATTTATATATATGTATGCATGTATACACAACTAGGGAGGTTGTAAAGAGCAAGTCAATTTGCATGATGACATTTCAGGTCAAGTCTTTCAAGAGTTTACCTTGGCTGTGACCTGCTAGACATTGTGTTCATTTATGATGTTCTTTTTTCTGATGATGTTCATTCATGAACCTGAACAATGGGATTTGATTTATGGTGGGATTTACTTATTCATTGTAAACTTACATATAGATGTATAGTTATATTATATATATATATATCTATGCAACAAACAAACACATATGTGAAGTTAGAATTTTCAAAATAAATTGATGTGAGAAAATACATAGAAACTTATTGAATTATTAAGTTTGAATTTTCAAAAAGTCTGATGTCAGGAAAAATACAAAGTTTGAATTATAATGTTTTCAACCTTTACCAAATGCATTATTTAGAAAACATAGAACTTGAATAGACTAGTGAGTCATATTTTTAAATCACATCAATGATAGATGAATACAACAAACACAAAACTGATTTCGAATCACAAAAGCATAGATCATTAACTTGGAAAGAAGACAAGGAGTCTTCATATATACAAAAAACACATTGGAACACATCGAATTAGATAAGTTGAGAAAACACTACCATTTAGTTCTACAAAATTAGACACTAGTATCCAAATGCTATCCAATACAACAAACTAGTATCCTTTGACTGTCCAATACAATAGACTAGCATTCAGTTTTACAAAAAACACTCTAGCACACTTCGAGGTCAAAAAGTTGACAACAAAAAATCCTAATCAGACATCCACAGATCTGATTATGAAGTGGTGTGTCCTTGGGGGTCAACTGACTCCGCGTCAACTGGAGAAGATGTTGAGGACTGCGGATTGTTCTGTATGGCACTTGCTATACAAGCAAGCAATGCATGATTTGCCTCTGGAGTTAGCTGTAACTATGGAGAGCAGCCTTCAGAAGACCCATTTTGTAGGCTGCTAAGAGCTGCAAAGGCTGGAGACAAAATGTTAATCATGTCCCTTAAAATTGGATGTTGACTTGGAAGAGGAGTTGTAGGAGTACTCTTACTTCTGTTTCTTTCTGCTCTTTCCGCCTGCTTTTGGTTTTCCTTCAACTGTCTAGCAATCTTTGCTTGCTCCCTTTGAAGCTCCTTTTCATGTCGCTGCCTCAGTTTCTCCTCTGCAATTTTTTGTTTTTTTGCAGCACGCTCCAATCTATTTGCCTCCCTCTGTGCGAGGATTGCTTCTCTTTCTGCCTTCCTTTCAGCCATTTGCTCCCTTTTCCTTTGCTGCAATTCTTGGTTTCTTTGCTTCTGTGCCTCTTGTTCATTCAGCAAATTGAAGAAATCATCCGATGTCAAAATTTGAGACTGCCTACTAAGGCGTAGGACCCCATTGCGACCTCTGTTAGATGATTGGCGCACTCGTTGCATTGGGAGTTGCAAAAAAGTGCTTCTGCTGCCTGCTGGTTGCTGATCATTGACTTGTGTGCATGGCACATAGTCAGCCTCTTCATCATTTGAGTCATTACCATCGACTCCATCCTCTTCATCATTTTCAGCCTCCCAATTTCTCCCAGTTGTGAAGTAATGGATGACATCTTCAGGATCAACATTCGGTGGTGATGGCATGGACAACCCTTCATCCACTTGAGTGAAATTGAGATGCACCCCTAGGTTCAAAGCTGCATCTTGAAATTCAGATGGCAGATTCAGACTCTCTTCATTTTCAGCTGCCTGATTAGATGATCGAACTGCTGGTTCTTGTTGAATTTCTGTTGCCTCAATGTTTTCTGGATTTGGGGGAATGTTTGCAGAAAAGGTATCCACAAACTGTCCAATCTGTTCCTCATTCCAACCTGCTATCCTCAAACAAGTCTCAGCTGCCATGAACTGTGCCTCTTCATCAGCTGTATCACCCTCAGTTTCTGCTCCCAATGTCGTTCCTTCCTCTTCAACCACAAAAGCTTGGCTTGGCCCCATATCCAAGTCAAGTGCATGTCGATCTAATGGCCAAATTCCTGTTTTTCTAAAACCACTTGCAATGTTATTAGGAGTCAAAGCTTGTGCAAAAGCTTTGCTGGCAAGTGTTGCCAACTCTTCCCTTCCAATGTCAAGTTGAGGATTTGCAGAGAGCCATATAGTCCTTTGATGTTTGAAGTAGTTCTTAAATGGTGAGAACACACTAACATCAAGGGGCTGCAATTTGTGGCTGCAATGTGCTAGAAGTGTGAGCAAATCTATTCCCATAGCCTTTGCTTCTTCAACCGTTTTGAATGCCACATGGCTGCCATGACCATCAAAGATTAGAAGCTTTATGTTGGTTGGTGACACACCTCCTGGGACATTTTTTGCGAAGTGTTTTAACCATGCCACAAATAATTCTTTGGTCATCCAAGCATGCTCTTGGATTGCCATGCATGCCCTTGGCTCACAGTTAACAATATAGTTTTTAATGTTCCTTTTGGACTTGAACAAATAGTAACCAGGTATAGCTTGACCTGCTGCACTAACACAAGCTAGAACAATGATCCATTCTCTGCTTTTAGCAATTAATTGTGGAACACATTTCATCCCTGTTTTTGCAATAACTCTCATTGCACAATTTCTGCAAGCTTGCACACCTGTTTCATCGCAGTTCCATATTGTTGGGCCCATAATTAAGTTTGTTGTACAACTCCTCCAAGTTATCATAGAATGAAGAAACTATTTTGGGCCGCAGCATTATAGCTTGATCTGTGTCCACTCCTTCGGTGTTCGAATTGTCAGATCAGGATGCCTTTGACGAAATCCAACCCACCATGACCTCCCTGGTATCCCATTTGTGAATGGGTTAGGCCTCACTCCAACCATGTGGGCCACCGTTGACTTAAGTTGTGACACTTGAAGGCCATGGCCAATATTAGCCATAGCTTTACACCATTGCACAATTTCAGCTTCTTCTTCGTCAGTCAGGATTGTTGGTGGCCCCCTCTTTTTTGTGGATGTCACACCATTGAGCCATGACCGCAAACTGCTAGGCGAGATTCCCCATTTGATCGCTGAACCTCTAATTGTCATTCGATGGTCTTCAACATCTGCAATGGCTTTTTCCATGTCATCCATAGACCAAATTTTCATGCTATGATCTGGGGTTGTCACTTGGTCAGCAGATGGCGGTTCCATTTCTACCTCAGTATTATGAACAGTAGGTTCAAAACCATCATTTTCATTGGTTTGTTCTGCATTTTCAGAAATAACTTCCTCGTCCATGTTCACTGCTGGCTCTTCATCAACATCTGGAACATTGAATGTCACTACACGAGGTACTCTATTCAAGCGCCTCACACCCGATCTTTTCCTCTTGTGCCTTGGTGCCATGATTGTCAATGATATTGTACATTGTAAGTGATCAAGTGTCAGAAAAACAATATATAAACATTGCAAAACACAAATATAAATACAAAACACAGGTATAAACTTTGCAAAATATAAAACAAATCTATTTTATCATTCAAATATGCTCAAAAGTCAATGGGTCTAATTCAGGTTAGCACCTTATAAAATCATTTTGGTGCCCATTAAAAATCACTCCTACATATTAATCTCCTTACTAAAGCACCAGACACCAAACACATTACACCCCAATTAGGGTCCGATTAAAGCATATGACTAATGTTTTTTTTGTTGGGTATCCCATTCTTTTGCATCATTTAATTTGGGTTTACATATATATGTAGATATAGATGTATTTATATGTATTTGTATAAATATATGTATACATGTATCTGTGGATACATATAATTACATAGTTACATGTATGCATATATCTGTACATATACATATATATATATATCTATATATACATAGATATATGTATGTATATATATCAATGTTCAAAGCACATTGTATAGACTTGGGTTTTGAAAAAAGAGCAGAAGAAATTAACCAAGGGTTTCATAATAATAATTCCTCACTGGTAGGAATACAGAAGTGCGTTTTGAGATAGATGCAGAATATTCCAGGCAAGGGTTTCATGAGATTAATTCATTAAGCACACGAATTTGGAAAAAACCATGCAAGGGTTTTGACAAAAACATATTTATTTTTAATGGGTTTGTCGATTTATGCCCAAAGTGACCTGGGTTTTTTATAGACATGTGTTCAAACCCACAAAATTCCTGATCATTTCTGGAGACAAAATCATGAGACAATCGACTTTACCAGGTCGTATTTAATAATTTAAGCACAAAAGAAAACCAAATTCACTTTTTTTTAGGGTATGTATGTATGTATGTATGCAGATACATACATACATATGTACATATGTATATATGTATGTATGTATCTGCATACATACATACATATATATATATATGTATGTATGTATGTATGTATGTATGAAGTTGCATACATACATACATACATACATAACTTCAATGTATGTATGTATGTATGAAGCTGCATACATACATACATACATACATAACTTCAATGTGGGAAAAGGAGTGTAAGAGGAATGATTTATTTCATAAACAAGCAGTAATAATTTTTCAATCATCGAATAAATCCTTCATGGGTCGTGAAAGATGCAGAAGAAAATGATTAACCAGTACCATTGTTTGCATTTTAAAAGGATAGGCAAAGGATAGACATATACATCGATTTGTTGAATGAACAAGAGACACATAATGTAAAATGACAAATATATGTATGGTAGCCTGCTGTATGTGCAATGGGAAGTAGAAAAATATAAACAAATGCTAGGCTATTGTATTGGACAGCCAAATGAAACGTATTTAAACAGAGTAATAGACGTATATATGTGTGTTTGTCTATGTATATACGTACATATATACATGTATATATGTATTTGTATATATGTGTATATGTTTTTAAATACATAATACACATAATAAATGCATGTATATATATATACACACACACATATACATATTAAACCCTGATAAATGACCAACCCTGACAAATGACCAAAAATAAACAAATATAAATAGGTACACATATAAGAAAAAATAAATAACAACTATAAACCCTGATATAAACACTGAAGTAAATGACAAATGAGCAAAAACACACAAATATAAATATAGGTACCATAGTTTGCATTTTCAATGGATAGGCAAAGGAAACACACATATACATCGATTTGCTGAATGAACAAGAGACACGTAATGTAAAATGACAAATATATGTATGCTAGCCTACTGTATGTGCAATGGAAAGTAGAATTTTTTTTAGAAAGTTGTAGAATGTATAAAGTAAGAAGACACTGCATAAATGAAAATAACTATAAGTACATACCTGAGACTTTGGATATCAGAGGAATGTGCAGAAAATCTTTGTCGTTGCTTTCAACTTTGCTGGGAGTAACATGCAATTGTGAATGCTGCTGGCTACTTTCCCCCTCTTATTTAGGAATTCGAATCTGACAATTGAATGCATTCAATTTGGTTGTTGTGTTTGAAATTTGAATTTGTTTGAGCATTTGAATTTGAAGCTGCAAGTTACGTAGGTTTTTAAAGATGATATGACTGAATTCTGCATTACATTTGGATTTGATGTTTAATTGGGGAGCCTTACACCTATATTTAATTGTGCAGGTACCTACAGGAAATGAAATAAATACATATAGTTGTCAGGGAGTGTGTGAAAGACTGTGCAAAGGAGATTGTGATTATGTCATCTAAAGCACCAGTAGCTGTGCATGTATACTTGTAAATATAAAATGTAGTGAGGGACAAACATTTGCAAGTGGGGGTAATTGTAAAAAGTAAATGATTTAAATGAAATTGTAAATGGGCCTTTTTATGTGCAAGTGGACTTCTTTTATAAATGCAAAGGCATGTTTAGCTGTGTACTTTGATTGGTGAGTGACTCATTCTGTTATGAGCAGCTATTGGTGTTGTAATTTTCTATTGGTGTTGTTGTAATTTTCTATTTGTTAATAAAAAGTTTTTTAGTGGATCAAAGTTAAAAAAAAATTGGGGGGTGGAGTGAGCATGGAGGTGGCGGTTATTCAATGGGTGGTAGCTACTGGCTCTTCTCCCCTAGGATTTGAAAGAAAATTAAAAAAAGCAGTTGCTTTATCAGAAGCCCTTTACTATTACTCTAAAAATAATTAATTGTATTCTTATCTTATTGGTACAAATTTGATTGAAGATGTGATATTTCTATAGTTTATTATAGAATATATGAAAAGTTTTGGATTAAATTGCTGAAGAGTTTTTTGTATCGTAAGGTGGAATTGGATCCAAAATGTTGATGTAAAAGACTATTACATAATTTTAATTGAAAAACTTTCGTGTGAAATACGAATTTTAGTTAAAGATTAGCATTATTTTAATTTAAAATCAATAATATGAACAACTGTAACATGGTCTAAGTTTTGTTGTTGAATTTATTAAGCTCAATGAAGAATGTTGTTGCATATTATTTCATAAGCTTCCTTTGTACAAGTAAATAAGTGTAAAGCTATTGTAAAATGCAAACTTAAAGCTACTAGATTGATATACTTTTGGAAACAAAATTATATGTAAGTAGCAAAAATAATTTTTATAGCATATCAAGTTATGTTATTTTATCATGGTTCAACGACATAATTTTTGAATCAAACTCATTGACCCATGTTTCATGAGTAGAGGTTCACACAATCCCAATTGAATCTTGATAAAACAACATAAAGTTATATGTATTTTCCTTGCATAATAGAATATCATGGTCTACATTAAAATTTTAATTTGATCATAAAATTGTTTCTAACATTTTATGTTTACTAACTTTTTAATAGATAGAGGTGTTTGTTCTATCTAAAAGCTTAGAACATGTCATCCTCTTATATTTGACAACTTGAAGCATGCTTGTTCTCTTTCATCCAAAGGCACAATAATACAAGTGTTCATCTCCATGTCATTATTTGTTAGTCAAAAATACCAAAGACAAGTAAGACTCTTATTTTTTATACAAATTGTTTTCATAAATACAATAATCTATAGAGAACTATCTATAATACTGAGATGACAACCAAAATAAATCATAGATAAAGAAAGCATTTATACCTTATGGCCAAGTTATAACCAAATTCAAATTCAAAAAGGCTACAAAAATTGTTGAATAGATAAATAAAATAATGTCTACATAGATTATCATGGAATGTTAGACTAACATCAAAAATGTATATAAATGATAAATATAAAACTAGATGTTGCAAATAAACTACAAGCCACAAATTCATCTTAGAAAAATTGGTATAAATTGATGAATGTCTATCAAGCTTTTACTGATGAACTTGGAGCAAAATGACAATATATGCAAGTGGCAAGAAGTGATTGAGAGGTGAGACTAATAGGTAGACAATGGGTTATCAAACATGTAAGAGTTGATATAGAATGCTTTATACCATGCAAGATTTTGTTAAAGATTTAGCCACCCAAGATTTAGGAGCTCCAATGAAAGCACAAGAGAGATCAAATATGAAAGAATAATTTTATTCTATCAAAAGAGACAAAAATGATGCAATGATGGATTGATTCTACAATGAGATATCCTTGGTTATATAGGCCAAGATGAGACACATCTTAATTTATGATTTTAGACATAAAGTGATAAGTTTCATGTGTACCTTAAATAGGCTTGAGTGAACTAGTGTAAATAGGACCTAGGTGGTGAACCAATTAAGTAAGACACTTTGTTCACACCAACAACCCCTTTAAGTGCAACTTAGGGATAATGTGTAAGATGCAAAGATGGGTATTAGCTACTAGGCCATGCTACACTAGTACAGATGCAACAATATATGACTAAAAAAACTACTAAAAATTACTTATAAATGATTGAACTTGGTCACATGACCATTAGTAGTTTATTGACAGTCATTTATAACGCGACTAGATTGATGACTAAACCATTTTTAGTCATTTATTGGTTGTTTTGATTGATCAATTTGGTAGTATATTTAGTCGTTGATTTAGTCATTGATTGTTATAATCCGGTCACTTATTTAGTCATTTTTTTCAATGATATATTTAATCGGTGATTTAGTCATTGATTGTTGTAATCTGGTCACTTATTTAGTCATTTTTTATTCACTGATATATTTAACTGGTCACTTATTTAGTTGTTGATTTAGTCATTGATTGTTGTAATCTGGTCACTTATTTAGTCATTTTTTTATTCACTGATATATTTAGTCATTGATTGTTGTTAACTGGTCACTTATTTAGTCATTTTTATTCACTAATTTTTGTGCATTGGTAGTGTATTTAGTCATTAATTTTAATCATCATTTTGATCAATTTGGTAGTATATTTAGTCATTTTTATTCACTGATTTCACTGGTCATATATCTAGTCATATTTATTCACTATTCATTGATTTTTGTCAATTGGTAGTATATTTAGTCAATTTAATTATTAATTGATGTCAATTAGTAGTATATTTAGTCATTTTAATTTACTGATATTTGAGGATTTAAGCATAAACATAAAAATAACATCAATCATCGATTGCACACAATAAGACAGCCATTGAGAAGGCAAAATCGAAGAAACTTTATTAATAAAAAAAAGTAGTTCTAGTTACAACCTAGAAATAGAGTATTACAATTGTCATTTTCAATCACAAGACTGAAAATCTAAGTTACAATATTGCACATAAATGACTGCAAGAAAGAAACTTCTCCAAAAAACTTCTACAACGTGGAAAATCTTCTTGGAGCAAGTTGTAATGTGTAGAATCAAAGAAGAGTGTTGATCGTGTCCCATATATGAAGCTCTCTCCTTCAATGCAGTCAACAATAACCCAGCTAGAATCTTTCCTCCTTTATATGCAATGTGTCATTTGATATGAGAAACAGGGTGATGCATTTTTTGCCATGAATGAAGTTGTGCCTCAATACAACCAAAAAATTTATTATTAGTCTCAATTCAAAAGGAATAAAAGTGCATTGTATATTGCAAGTTTACAAAAGTAAGTCCAAACATAGCAAAAAGATAAATCAATTAAAAAATTGTAGCCTTGTCAACAAATGTCTTAAACAAAGTGTTCAACATAGACCTGAAATATGCATATTGAACCCTTGATTTTAGAACCTTGTTCAAAATTTAAGAAAGGTGATGTGCTCAGATTATAGAATGAAGTTGACATATTATAGAATGAAGGCTATCAAAACTAACCAGAGTGGAACAACATTATCAACAAAAATTTCTTGAAAACCAAGCCCAAGAATGCCATCAAACTTGGACAACAAAAATGTCAACCTTGGTTCATGTATTGTCTCAGTAAAGACCTACACCATGAAAGAATTTATTTATACATAAATTCCAAATTAAGTTGATGAGAAAAGATCTTTGATATCCAACTAGGAAGCCTTAACATCCAAAAATTACTAACCTGATGTTTCACAACAAGTTTCCCAACTGTGACATCATCTTTACTTAAGAAATTGGATATTGATCCATTGCCATATTGGATCTCACAAGATTCTCCTTCACAAACAACAAATGATATATATATTAATTGTTTAGCAACTTCCTTAATATCCCCATGTAAGTAGATCGAACTAAGTGAGGTTGAGGATTTGAAGTAGAGTACCATCTTCTTGGTATGTGCTTGACTTTGATCATGACTTGTATCTTGAATGAAAATAGCAAGCTAGCTGCATTGTAAAATCGTTGTTAATCATTGTTAGAAAAATAATCACAAAATCCTCTTTAATTAAAATAATCCTTCTAGATATTTCAAGACAAGATTTTTCAGTTAATTTCTAAGAGAGCTAATTTCACTATCCAAACAACCATCAATATTTTTATTGTATATAATTTCCCAGAATTCAGAATTTGAATGTAATGAAACTAACCATAATTACCAAAGATTTGACACCAAAATGTAGTACAAAATGAATTGTTTGAGAGCAAATGTGTTTTGATAAACTAGATATACCCTTGATATATTGATTTAAATAACAAGGAGAGATCAAACTGGAGACAAGAAGATAACATTCACTAATTCACTTCAACAAACAATTGAAACTAGAATTCGACCACCAATTATAACTTCATTCTATTGATCTTCAAAAATATTTTACAATATGTTTCAAAATTTTGTCCTAACTGACATGTCAAAAAGTGTCTTTTTAGTTACCCAGTTCTAACATAAACCAAAAAGTCTTAATTATCGTTGTTTACATAGGATTACATAAAATCAATGAAAGATGAGAAGTAAAGAGAAATGATTAGATGTTGAAGTCCAGAGCACTCGTAAGACATGGAAGTTTGTTACTCATCGTAAGGTACTTGTGATCATTCAAATTTGGCAAGGTTCTCTCTCCATGATAGTATCTACAAGGCTTGGCACTTCACGACAAGGCCTATTCTTCTGGAGGAGCTAGATATGTCTGCTCCCATGTGTACACCATGTAATCATGAGGCCATTTGTACTCCTAGATTTTTTTTTGTGTTAGCCAAGTGACTCTTCCATCTGCTACCTAATAACCCTTTGCTATCTGTGATAAATTTTGAGTATCCAGCATCGAATGCAATTATTCCAAGGTTAAATTGAAGCGGTGAATATTTATGTCACCATCCTTTTATAAATTAGTGAGGCAGTTGGGAACAATTTTGTTAAACTCATATATCCAACCCTTGGAGTCTTTCAGTTGATCATCATCCCTTAGTACCTTAGGCACGAACCACTACTTTAGTGTGTGAAATGAATCCATTCTTGCCTTGATCTTTTGGTCTTTTGCATATGTGTATTGAAATTCATCTATGATCATTCAGACCATTTTCTCAATAGGCTTTAAAGCTATGGGGGCCTCAACACTCCTTTGTAAAATTTTGCACAAAGTCGTTAAGGTGTGATGTACAAGTTGTCATGTCTTAAATAAGGGATCCAATATAGATACATGGGCCTTTATCTGATCAAATGCTTGTGACAAGGAGACATAACATTCATATACATTTTTCAATTTGTCCACAATTAGTTTAACCCTATGCTTCAAGGTAAATCCACAAAACTGGTTTACAATTCCAATGAGGAAGGAAAATTGCAAAAACGCTCCTATGAAAAAAAAATTGCTTTTTAGAGGTTCGAATGAACTGGAGGGTTCAAATGGACCCAAAAGTGGTTTGAATAGACTCTGGTTCGAGCAAAGCATATTAACTGATGGGACTCACTTTTTTGCATTTTTTTTTATGATGAAGACAATGGAAAATTGGGGGTTTGCTTGAACTTGGGTTCATTTGAACCCCCCTTTTCCCCCTTCTCCCCCATTTCTCCCCCTCTGGCACCAAATTTTTGTAGAATTTCGCCCTTCGAAGCTCGAGTTGAGGATGAAAATGGAGGAGACTTTACAAAACCAACTAGATGATGGTAGTCCTCAAAACGAACTATCCATCAAATATAATTTTAATATGTTTTGGTTTTATTATGTATTTGTTTTTTAGTTTGATTAAACATAGGTTTTTCACCAAAAATCAAGCTCTTTGTTCTGCACATGTGGAAAAATAGCAAATTATCAAAATAAATTTCTGAAAAATATGTTCAGGCTAGGTATTGATGTCCTTGATCCAGTAAAAAAAATTTGATACATACAAAAAAAGTTATGTTGTATATGGTTCATGTCTGAATTATAATTGGTTTGACTTCGAAACTTGATTAAGGAAAAAATATTCAATAAAACACTATGAAACCAAATGAGCTGGTTGTATATCATAGTTACAAATCTAAATTCGAAAAAATAGAATTTTATCCTTTATAGAAAAAAAGTTATGTTCTATACGGTGAGCATCACTCCTTAAAAATGGTGTTTACTGATAAAAACTAGTTTTCAAAGGAGATGGAAAAAGAAGTGCAATCTGATTCCAAAAATATTGAAAAAAAATATTTAGAATCTACAAACAAAATGTCACAAATCACTAGTTTGCATCATCTTCAAATTCCTCATGGTTTAGCCACTATAGGTGCCTGAAAGTGGAGATTTAGTTAGAAAAAATCAGTTCAGTGTCCAATTTGGCCAAGAATTGTAAACCAATATTGTGGGATCACCCTCCAAGATCTGTTCCAATACCCTGAGGGTTTCTCTTTTCTCTTTCCTTTTTTTCTTCATTAGTCTTTTTCAACTTCTCAATTTCTTGTTTTAGCACATTTACTTGTTCAATAGTGATTGCACCTGTATCAATTTGGATGGCAGGGGGCTGGTATACTATTAATTATGTGCTTTGGGAAGGACTTGCTCCCTTCAACTGCTCTTTCAATTTCACATTTTCTATGAATAACCTATTCACTTCATCATTTAGATCAGTTTGTGCTTTCTCATATTCTGCCAATCTAAGCTCCATAGCTTTAACCGCATCCCTAGTAAAAATTGTTGAGTGCATTGTCATAGTAGATGCTTCCAATGCTAATGTGTCTTTACCATGGCAATCCCTCTCATTTCTTTTACAACATCAGGTAATCTTGGTTTTTTGTTCTTTTTTGCTTTGTCCAAAAGGCTAGGGTTTCAAGTCTTGGATTGTAACCTATGCCACTCATTCTCTCATCTGAATTGAATTCAGAAACCAACATGGGATCTTCTTGGCTTCTTACTTGATCCAGTAAGAATGTCTTTTTTAACTCCATCCTAGGAATAATTAGTATATTGCTTGAACTAAGACCAATTTTCTTTCTTCTTGGGGGCTAACAGTAATTTCATTAATCCTGAGTTCTTCAAGAGTTTGGGTAACAATTTGGTCATGTTGTCACTCCTTAGTGACCATCTTATTAATTTGGAGTCTCTCCTCAAATTCTTTCATTTTTATCTTAAACCAAAAATCCTTAAACTCGGGAGTTTGAATAAATTCATCGTCTTCAATAAATCTAAGGGCAACAATCGCCTTTTCATTGTCATGCATTTCTTGATCATTATGCCCATGTTCATCCACTCTTTCTTCTAGTTTGTGAGCATCAATTACAAGCTTAGGCGGTGGCTGATCAACTTCATCATCTTTAAAATTCAAAAGTACATTAGCTACCTCTTCAGTATCCCCTACTCCTTCACTTATTTCATATGCCACTAAGGGGGCCACTCCATGTGTCTTCTACCTTTTAGGACTTGGTTGCTCAAGGGATGCTTCTGATTGTATTGTGGCAGTGTCTAGTAGGGGCTTTGTGATTACAATACTACTTGGTTTGATGGGCAACTTAGAGGGTTTTGAAGGTTGACCCTCAGGTTTCTTTTCTGGTTCAACATATAATCTTTCAAAGTTTTCAATTATTACATTCATCCTTTTGATAGGATCCTTTTCTTCAACATAGAATCCTTGGAATCCAGTGTCCCTTTTCTTCTTCTCCTCCTCAAGCCTCTTTATGATTTTCCACTTCCTCTTCCTCTAAAAAACTTCATCAAGTGTAAAGCAATTTCTTATTACATCTTCTTTCTAATCCATTACATGGGTTATCCTAGCTTTAGTGAGAAGTGCCTGCTTTATAAAATTAATATGCCCTCCAGGATCAAAGACCCTTTCTCCTTGTGACTTCAATGAATACCCCATCTTCAAATAGTTTTGCAGTTCTTCAAGAGTGTCAGACCCTATGGATAACTCCTCACGTTCAGTTAGGTCAGGGAGGAATGTCCCCTTTTTTTGTCTTTTCATAACATCCTGCCCCATCCATAACATTTGCCACATAAATTATAAAAATTAAATTCAAATAGAAACAAATTTAGGTCAAACGTGTGGGGCATGAGGACACCCATAAACCCTTATTACTATTTGGTCTACTAAGAAGAACCAGTCACTGAAATTGTGAGTGTGTCCCTACTTTGGCTTCAATGCTAAAGATCTTAATACTTGCATGATTTTATCAGGAAATCTTGGTGAAATATGACCAAGAGCAATCAAGACCTTTATTACGAAATCATCATGAAATATTACATAATCACTGTTTTTACATCTACTATCCCAGATGTAACACCAACTTTGTATAGGCAACCTATTCCCTTCATCATCAGTCATTCCCACATATTCTTTTAGTCCATTTGTTTATGTTTTGGTACAATATTAAATGACACATCAGAGAGTATTTCCTGAAAGTGATGGGAGCCAAGTTCTCTCTTACTTGAAAAAATCCCTCATGTAGCCCTTTCTCAATTTTAGAAACAAAGTCATACTCAATGTTGACATTAGGATTTTGTTTCTTCATTGCCATCATCATGAGATAGGTTGACATCCTCTCTTCAACATCTATTCCAGGCGCTTGGCATAAAGAAAAATAAGTTCTTTTAAAATATACTTGAAAGTATTCTATGGCAAATGGCTCAATTTGGGAGGGGGAGATAGGTATCCTCCTATTGTTTACACCCCTTTTCATGTGTAAAGGAAGTTCATCACTCCTGTAGGTTTTTCTCAATCTCCTATTATCCTCCTCACTTCTGTCCAAGTCGATCTTAGTGATAGCTTTCTTGTTTAATATAAAACACTCTATAATTGCTTCTTTAATCAACACTACTAATTGTGAACCATTTGGCATTCTTATAGTCTTGGTAGTCGGGTGATAATATTGTGCCAATAATTTAATAAACTCAACATCTACAAAGACATTTGGGACTATCAATTTGGCCAAATCTAAGGTCCAATGATTCAAAACTAGAATCTTGTCATCCCTTTTTTCATAGAAGTACCAAAACAGATCCCACCCTGAGATAGGGATAATTGGGTCTCTACATCTATGGGCTTTATCTCTAAACACCTTTTTGAATCCTTTGTTTATATAATTAGGTAACACATCTAAAATGGATTGCAACAGGGAATTCTTCTCTCTTTTAGAAACTGTGTACTCTTCCTTTTTACTTGCAAGTTGACTTCTTTTGGGTGGCATGATGAAAAATTTACTCCTACTTGATTTCTTTAAGTGTATACTTGTAGAAGCAAATTAAGTTCTTATACACTTGCTACAGAGGGTTTCTATGAACTTACCTAGTGAAATAATAGCTACAAAGTCTTCCTACTTAAGCCCCCTTGCCTCCGGTACGTTGAGCTGTGTGAATGATTGCCAAAATGTTGTCGAGTAAGTAATATTTGTTGTTAAACTTGGTCACCTCACTATTAATGTCAATTCATACAAAATATTTCAGAATCTTCCCATATTTCAAGTTTGAATACATGCCTTTGATCTTGGGAAATCAAACAGTGTAATCATTAAATGCTTTGACAACTTGTACCACAATACTGCTTTGTCATTTCAAGACTGTTGTGGGGTAGCATTAGCAGTACCGCCACCTCGCGTACACCCCTTTGGACTCCCATGGGATGGCAGGCTAATTCTAGCGATTAAGGGAATATTCACCACCATACTGCTCTGTCATATCAAGACCGATGCAGGGTAGTGATATGGTAGGGTTAGCAGTACTGTCACCCCGCACACACCCCTTTGGACTCTTGCAAGAAAACGGGTTAATTCTAGCGGTTGAGCGATTGTTCACCTCCATACCATAGTGTCACTGTTTACCCCTTGCGGGGGTGCGGTTTACTTTAGTTGTTAACATGTTCTCACCGCCACCCTGCAATATTTATATTTGGTAACCACAGTATTGCGGTAAGCATTTGTATGTTGACCTATATGTCTCGCCATCCCGCACATACCTCTATTGACTATTGTGGTAGTGCGGTATTGGATTTTATTATGAATGTAGTATTTTAGATATCATTTTATTGAAAAGATTGAACAATTTTCTAATTTTGCAGTCTCTTAGTTTTAGTTTTCAGTGTCAGTCAGACCTAAGAGATCATTTCTTTATTTGTAATGAGGAGGCTTAGTTCACCTAATGTTAAGATATCTATATGTATTATTAAATCACAAATGTTCATTACATGTTTGCATCTGGAAAACATATAGGACATACAAGAAATTATATTCTAACTAAATAAAATTAATTTCAAATTTTCAACCAAAGTAAGAAAACTAAGAAGAATGATTGAACCTAACTTTAAATGCACTTCAAATCAGCAATGAACATCTCAAGTTTTGTATACAATGTACGGTAGAATAATGATGATTGCATTTAGAAATGTATCAGTAAAACAACAGTGAATAAGCATACCTATACTTAGATCTTTATTACATTCAATAATAAATTACACCATACATATAACCAAAGTTTAGGTGAAAATCTAACCTCTTAAGGTGACAAAACATCATCATAATCATCTACACTGCCAACAAGATTAGAATCATGATCATTCGTGTCTGCATCTGCTTGATTTTCTTCCTCATCCTCATCTGTGACATGCAATGCATTCTCTCTCCCAATCTCTTTATTGGTAATCAAAATGTCTTCTTCAAACACTCCATCATCATCTTCATCCACTTCTTCAAATTTTTCTTGTAAATTAACATATTGCCCATCAGGCATTATATCAACAACTTCCATGAATTTTTGTTTTGAATGAGACTCTGTTTGAATGACATACGCCCATCCTAGGCTTCTTACATCATCAATTAGAAATGATTGGTTAATTTGAAGAGAGGAGACATACGACTCATCCGTCTCTGGTAAAAAATGTCTTGTATTTGCGCGTACAAATTCATACTGATCAAATTATATTGCAGATGGTCGGATCCACTTACATTTTAATAATATAGGACCATTTTCACCATATTTCACTAGAATAATTTGTTGGATGAATCCAACATAAAATTTCTTCTCAACTTCGTGAAGAAATTCAACACTAACAACACAATCACAATTTATCTTTCCTTTGTCTTTTTCTTCCACTCTTAAATGACTACCATAGGCCTACATTTCACTGAAACGTGTAGCCCATAAATGTGGAGATTGTGAAAGCTCACTTTCCTCTATTGTTATATTTTGACCTTCTTCTTTTGCATCAATGACTGCATTAGCAATCCATTCTTCAAATTTTGGAAAAGAATCACCTCCAATCAAATTAGCATGACATATGCGCTTTTGAGGTCGATGTTGCATCCAAGCATGATTGTCTTCTTTATATTTTCTTCATAGAATATTAACGTAAAAATAGTAAGATTGATAATATAAATGTGTAAATGCAATTGAGTAAATAAATTATTGTGTAAATTTTTTTTACCTGTGCCACTTATCGAATGAAGATGTGTTTTGAAGAATATAGGTATGTATCACACTTCTTTCTTGATGTGATAGCTTAAAGAGACATTCATTGCCTTCTAATACTTCACCTGCAACTGTCTCTTCTTCTTCGTCATCCCATACACACCGATTGACATTTTTAAAATCCTTCATATATTTTGTGCAAAATCCCATGGCCTCTTGCATTGAATATCCCTTAGACATGCTGCCTTTGGATTTTTCCCTAGTATAAACATTTTTTTTCAAAACCTTCATATATCATTCTATAGGATACATCCATCTTGTTCTTATCGGGCCACAATGCTTTAGTTCATATTGTAGATGTATCAAAAGATGCATAGAAATGTTAAAGATTGTTGGTGTAAATTCTCGTTCCAATAGACAAAGGACTTCAACAACCTCCTCCCTCAAACTATCAAAGTTTGAAGGATCTAATATATGTAAACTCATTCTCTCTAATATTAGGCCCAACCTTGTAACTGCCAATCTTGTCCCCTTTTCCAAACTTAATATATTTACTGCAATAGGTAAAATATTCTCCATTATGACATGATAGTCATGGGTCTTGAGGCCTCTTAAGCCATTAATGTCAGTTTGGCTTCTAATACTACTACTTACATATCCAGTGGGAAAGCTAGTATGAGACATCAATTGTAAGAATTATGCACGTTGTTCCTTTGTCCAAACATAAGGAGCACTAGGTTTTCTATATTTTTCATCATCATATTTTTCAACCCAATGATTTTGATGAATATTTAGTTGTTGAAAGTCTTCACGTGATGAGATAGTATCAAAAGCACCAAAAAGAGTTTCTATAATAACATAGGCTATATTTTTCTTAGTATGCATAAAGTCAATAGTATGCCTAATGGCTATATCCTTAAAGTATGACAACTTATAGAATATGCACAACCTTTTTTTACCGCTTTAATTACATGGATCATATCTACTACCAACAATACCATCATTTTCAATAAATGAAATTCTTTTTTATCCATTCTCAACAATGTAATCACCTATTATTAGCAATGGTGCTTCACGATTCTCTTCTTGACCATTGAACTGTGTTTTTTGTTGACGATATGGATGATCCATTTTAAGGTAAGCATGATGTCCATAATAAATATACTTACACAAACTTCTTGAGTGCCTCACAAAATCCTTAAATTTGCAAGCAGGACATCCATGGTATCCATGAACACTAAGACCAGTCAATGTGTCATATGCAGGAAGATCATGAATCGTAAACAATAATGAAGCTCTTACAGTGAATTTGATTGAATGACCATCCCTTAAAGATTGAATTGCTTCAATTCCTTTCCACAATTCCATTAGCTCATCATATAATGGCTCTAGATAAGCATCAATTGTATCTGAAGTCACACTTTTCTTTCCTAGTATAATCAATGATAGCATTAAGAAAAATGGTTTAGTTGCTAACCATGGAGGCAAGTTATAATTTATAAAAAAAATTGGCCAAGTTGACCATTTAGTACTTTGATATGAGAATGGGTTCAACCCATCTAGAGCCAAAACCAACCTTATGTTATGAGGATCGTAAGAAAAATCAGGCCATCTATTATCAAATTCCATCCACGTCTTAGAATTAGGCACATGTCATTATTTTCCATCAGTGCTCTTATTTTGGGAATGCCATTGCATAAGTTCAACAATGTCCCTGCACCTATACATTCAGAGTGATGTGGGATTATCAGAAAGTGGTGAAGAACCTTTCTAGGACTACAGTTGATTTCAACCCTTGTCTATACCTCGCTTCATGACATTTTGGACATTCACTCTCACTTGCAAGATTTTTACAAAATAATACACAACCATTTGCACATGTGTGGATGTTTTTATACCATAAGCCTAGCTTAGTGATTTCCTTTCTACATTGACTTTGTTTTGTTGGCAATGTGGAGTCAGGTGGTAACAACAAACTTAATAATGCCAATAACTGATCTACACTCTCATTTTCCCAAGCAAACACCACTTGCAAGTTAAGAATTTAAAGAATTGTTGTCAAACAACTTAACCTGCAATTAGCATACACAAGCTTTGAAGCATCCTCCATCGACTTGGACCAATCATTGTTTAGACCCTCATTCAACATTTTATCAACTTCAAACCCTTCGTCTTACATTGTTGCCTCTTCATCTATGTTTGGTGCCACTTCATCTATGTTTGGTGCCACTTCATCCATGTTTGTTGCCTCTTCATTTCTCACACTCCGTCATTCTATCATATCTTCATAATAATTGGCATTCCAAGGGCTTATACCACTATTCCCATATCTTATCATATGTCAATAAATCTGACTTCTTTTTTTCACCTTTCCACCAAGACAATCATTACATGGACATGCATATTTGTCCATGTCCCTTTCATTAGCTATTCTCTCATCAAATGTATGGTATTGATCCCTAGTCAACCTTTGACGTTGATCCATCTGTAATGTTTTACACATAGCAACAAAAATTTGTAGACTAAGAGACAAAAACTATTTTTTTAATTGAAAGGCATTTCCATAGCAATAGAGTTATAGAGAGCAAATAAAATAGAAAGTTTAACTAATGAATTGTAAAAAATATTTTTTTGTAGTTTATATTCAAATTGTTGATTACATTACATTGCACATCTTTCAAACTCAAAGCATTACTTCACATTGCATAAATAATAACTAGACGTTGATAGATGACAAAATTTCAATTACAATATGGTTTTTACAAAGTCAACCTAAGAAGTTATGCAATTACTTCACATTCCATAACTAATAACTAGGAGCGGCTGCCAATTGCATTTGCTTGTCATGGCATTCCATGAGACCACATTCCTTTAAGGCATTTTTTCAAAAGTTCACAGCCTTATCTATGCTACCACATTTTTCATACATATTGTCTAGCAAAGCATTTTATCAAATAGTTCACTTCCTTGTTGCTATGGATAAAATCCTAAAACAAGTGCTTTCAAACAAGCTATGAATGCTTGGAAAAATCTATCAAAGCATAATAGTAAGCAATAGCATGACAAGGCGATGGCTGGTTGAAAAAATGCCTCAAAGAAATGTGGTCTCATGGTGATGGAATGCCATGACAATCCATAACAATTCTCTTGTCATGGAATTCTTCATGGAATTCCATCACCATGAGACCACATCTCTTTGAGGCATTTTTTCCAAAGTTCATTGCCTTGTCTATGCTACCACATTTTTCATACATGTCTACCAAAGCATTTTATCAAACAGTTCACTGCCTTGCTGCTATGGCTAAAAGCCTCAAACAGGTGATTTAAAAAAAGCTATGGATGCTTGGTAAAAATATATCAAAGCATAATAGTAAGCAACAAGCTATGGTCTCATGTTTTTTTTGGCACAAAAATCAACGTGATTTTATTTGCAGGTTTTAAACGTATTTTTTTTGGAAATTTTGCTATTTGAAATGGGGAAAAATCTCTGTGGTCAGTTTTGTGCACTTTTTAATTGTAGGATTTTCACAATTAGTGAAAAAGGTAGTGTTCATGAAGGAATGGAAAAGATGCGTATAGCCTTTGAATTATACCTGTACTGTTCAATGACATTGAATCATTTAGCAAACCATTTTGTCTTCACAGGGCAGCATTTTCTTGTGGAACAATTGACTGAGACAACTCTTGTTTCAATTGACCACCCTCTCATGAAATATCATTCATATTATAATCTTGCACAATATTATCATAGTAAAGGTGATTATGACACCACTAGCCGCTACTACATGGCATCAGTCAAGGAAATCCAAAGGCCATAGGGATCTGTGGACAGGTTATGTTGAAGCTGGGAGATCTTAAGAGTTCTCTCTCAAATTTTGACAAGGATCTGGAGGTCCACCCTAAGAACTGTGAGAGTTTAAAAGTTGTAAGCCATAGATATGCTCAGCAAGGGAAGGTAGAGAAGGCTTTCAAAATTTTAAGAAAGGAAACTCACATAGATCCACGTGATGCCCATGCATTTATCAAGATGGGTGAGTTATTAATATCGACAAACCCCCATCATAGCCTTAGATTCTCTTAAGACAACAAAGTCTCTTATGAAGAAGAGCAAAGAGAAGTACCCATTGAATTGTTAAACAACATTGGGGTTCTTCATTTTGAGCGTGATGAACGAGAGTTGGCTCAACAAAATTTTATGGAGGCATTAGGAAATGGCATTTGGGTTGAATTCATAAATAAAAGCCCCAATGCCAATTCTTCTTTTTTTTTGTGTGCATTAAGGATATGGAATTCTTCCATTGGCTAGAAGAAGGCGATGTTTCACTTGAGTTACCATGGGATAAAGTCACAACAGTATTTAATCTTGTTAGGTTGTTCGAATAGCTACATGATACTGAAAAAGCAAATATTTTATACAGGCTTTAATATTGTTCAAATTTCTTGATTATGTGGATGCATATCTACATCTTGCAGCCATGGCTCAGGCTTGGAATGAGATCCAACTAAGTGTAGAATTGATTGGGGATGCACTTAAGGTGGATAAAAACTCATCAAATGCTTTATGTATGCTTGGCAATATGGAATTGAAAACAGATGACTGGCTTAAAGCAGAAGAAACAATTAAAGTAGCACGCCAACTTATCTTGGTTGATGAAGCAAAATAAAAAGCTGATGAAGAACGAAGGATTTAGATGGAAAGGAGAAACCAAAAGGAAGAACTTTGGTAGGTAATGCAACAAGAGGAGCAATTTGAACATGTGAAGGAATTATGGAAGAGTAAGTGTAAGGACAGGATGATTATGATGAGGCTGGTCAATTCGAGAAGAAACAAAAGAAGGAAAAGAAGAAAAAGAAGAAGGATTATAAGGACTGTAAGGATTATGATTCTTATATGGAGGAACTTGATGTTGCCATGGAATATGAGACAAATTATATGAGTGATAAGGCACAAGATGATGCAGAAAATTCCCAAGATCTTCTTGCAATTGCAGGTCTAGAAGACTCTGATGATGGCAAGACAAATTTTCCAGTTTCAACAAAATCACGAAGGAGACATGCATACTCTGATTTTGAAGATGATGAACCATTGTAGAAACAGAGTTCGAGAGAAGATGATCCATATGATGATGATGTCTAGGCAACTTGAGCTTTAACCAAACCTAGCTCCTATTTTCCAAGAGAAAAATCCCCAAGGCCCATGGAAAATGAATGATGAGCATTTGAGTTTCAACTTGGTTTCATTTCAAAAAAGGGGACATTGCATTGTACATTTAATCCACCTATTTGGGACTATAAAATAAAAATACATGAATTAATCTATTTTCAATTATAGGTTCTTTTAATCTAGAATCTGATAGAAAGATAAAGCATAATACATTGAAGGACACAAAAAATGTTCTAAAATAAAGACTAAAATAGGTTGCCCATAAAAAACAAGAAAGAGGAAAAATGAAAATATAACATACATATGATTCATTTGAGGTTTTTGATAAGATCTCATTTAACTATATCAAATGGATTTGGAAGGGACAAAGCATATTTGATTGACTAAAATTTTGAGGTAGCTTATCCATAATCATTGTATGCATCATCTTCTCTTGAAATTTGTTTCTACAATGCACAAAGAGAAAATGATGCATACAATGACAATGGATAAGCTACCTCAAAATTTTAGTCAATCAAATATACTTTGTCCCTTCCAAATCCATTTGACATTGTTAAATGAGATCTTATCAAAAACCTCAAATGAATCATCAGTATGTTATCTTTTCATTTTTCCTCTTTCTTGTTTTTTATGGGCAACCTATTTTAGTCTTTATTTTAGAACATTTTTTGTGTCCTTCAATGTATTATTCTTTATCTTTCTATCAGATTCTAGATTAAAAGAACCTATAATTGAAAATAGATTAATTCATGTATTTTTATTTTACAGTCCCAAATAGGTGGATTAAATTATTCTGTTGTTAAACAAATCTTGTACAATGCAATTTCCCCTTTTCGAAATGAAACCAAGTTGAAACTCAAATACTCATCATTCATTTTCCCATGGCCCTTGGGGATTTTTCTCTTGGAAAATAGGAGTATAATAATAACTCAAGTGGATCTTAATGTCATAAAAGGGGCCACTTAAGTGTTGGCACAAAGACCAAGAAATGTTTATGCTGCAAATGGGGCAACCATTGTGCTAGCTGAAAGGGGTCAATTTGATAGTGCAAAGAATTTTTTTACACAAGTACAAGAAGCTCCTACAGGAAACATCTTTGTTCAGATGCTTGATGTGTGGGTAAATATAGCACATGTTTACTTTGCACGAGGACAATTTGCGCTTGCACTGAAAATGTTTATGCTGCAAATGGGGCAACCATTGTAAAGTGTTGGCACAGAGACCAGGAAATGTTTGTGTTGCAAATGGGGCAACCATTGTGCTTGCTGAAAGGGGTCAATTTGATATTGCAAAGGAATTTTTTACACAAGTACAAGAAGTTGCTGCAAGAAACATCTTTGTTCAGATGCCTAATGTGTGGGTAAATCTAGCACATGTTTACTTTGCACAAGGATGGTTTGCACTTGCAGTGAAAATGTATCAAAACTGTTTGAGGAAATTCTATTTTGGCACTGACACCCAATTTTATTATATTTAGCTCAAACACATTATGAAGTAGAATAGTGGCAAGATTGTAAAAGAACATTATTAAGAGCAGAAGATTGTAACTATTGTAGGTTGCCAATCATGAAGCTATAGATTATGTGCTTAATATAATGAGGGTTTCAAATTACCTCTGAATTTGTTGTAGAGGGCGTCCCCACATTTGACTTTGTTGTAAACTTCAAATACTTTGTAGCAAACACCAAAGTCCTTGCCTATCTTTTCAAAATTCTCCAGGTCCTCTCCAAACAATCTTTATCGCCCATGCAAGTGTTGTAACTCAAAACGCCTAGTGTAGTTCGCACGCCCAACTACTGTAAGTCAAAACCATGCACCTCAATGCCAAGCTAACCAAATGCAATAATGTGTTCGAGCTCTACAATGAATGTGAATTTATGAATCACGCCAATAATTGGATGAAATATTTTTTAAAAATATTGTCTAATTTGTATTTGGTGACTAACTATTTAGTCATTTTTTTTAATTTTTGTGACTAAATATTTTTTTAGTTAATGACCAAATTAGTCATTTATTTACTCATTTATAGTTGAGTTGCAAGAAATTGGTAGAATTTAGTAATTTTTAGTTGTTGTGACTAAAACTTTTAGTCACCTAGTCATTTATTTGCCAAATTCTACTAATGCTAGGTACCCTTGTACAAATGAATCTCTCACAAATGGAGTAAAAGAGAAAATCCATAAGAAAAAACCCCTCTCCAAAAGATAGAAAACACAAGATTCTCTCTAGAAGAATAAGAAGAACAAAATCCCATGTGAGTAAAATTCCCTCCCCCCATAAGAGAGAAGAGAGACCATGTAGCCCCCCCTTAAAGTAGAATCTCTCGCAATGATGGTAGATGCTTGACAATAAATATTGAAAATGATTCAATCTCATCAAACAACATTCATCCCCTTAGAAAGAAACAAAACCAAGAATGTGTGTAAGAAGTCTTCCCATTCCTAAAATGAATGTGAAGGAAGAAAGATCAAGTTTGGATTTGTCCCTATGCGCAATGGAGTTATTGTCTTCTACTCACCTAAGGAATGGTTGTTTTCTTTATTCTATCTAAATATCTAGGACTAGTGGTATTTGGAAAAACCTTAAAGGGATTGTAATTCATTGCAAGGAGGTGATTTCTCCTAGATTAATCCCTAAAAAGTAAACAAAGAAAAAAATCAACAAGCATGTAACCTAGAATTTTGATTGGTTATTTTTGTTAGCGTGCCAAATCTAAGTGTGTTATTATTGCTTTTTCCTTTAATGCTTCAAAATGGGAGGATTTCAAATGATGTTTTATTGTGTGAAGATCTTAAATGAATGCAAAAAAATTTCATTAATACTAGCACATAGCAACAAATTATGCATATGTGTATCTAGTTAGCTTGAGGTAAGAAAATAAAGAGTGCTAATTGGACAAATTTATTTTTTAAATTTTAAAATGAAGGGGACAAGTTTGTAACCACGGGGTTGGCCCTATGACCACAAAAGTGTCCTAGGATGTGTTGATGGTTAAATCAAGGTAACTAGTGACTACATGGAGGTAGATGCATAAGTGAATCTGATTAATGGGCATCCACCAAACTTTCACACTGGACATACACAAAAATAATCTTATCATGAAAAGTGGTGCATGTAACAAAATAAAATCACCTACGAGCAATAAAATAATAATATCTTCTCTTTTAAAGCATGTTTTTGAGTATACAATTTTGTAATAGTTAAAGACATATAGAGTTTTCCTTGAGGAGGTTATGTGTAGTAAGAAAATATTGTTATGATAGATGGTGTAAACTTGTAATTTCTTATATCATCTATTGTAAGTGAATGATTCTAAAACATATTTTCTACACACTTTATATCATAAACTACAAGATTGTTTCGTATTTATGAATGAAACTAGTTATAAATAACATTTATGAGTTATAGATATTCATATACACATATTTTCACTTCATGGGGTTCGAAATCCATTACTTGATTAGAGATGGGTGATGTTGAAACATTGAGATCTCTTGTCTCAAATAAATTATGATATTAATACATCATGCCTTTTTCAAGATCAATATAAATATCTCTAGTAAATGATTGTTTTTACCCAAATCTTCGAGTCTAATGCTAACAAAGTTCTCTTATCACTCTAGAACATTATCTTTCTTGTTGATTTTGTATTAAAAAATTAGAGTTTTTTATAGTACTCATTTTTTATTTATTTATAATAGTTATGGTGGCTTATATCCTCCATTTTATTAAGATATCTTTTATTATGGTTCTCAAGGGATATATAAAGGATAAATAGGATGTATTGTATTACATTATTTTCTAGCCGCATACTTATGATCGAGTATCAACACTTTAGATATACCAAACTCAATATGTTACCATTTAACAACTTGGACCCTACAATAATTTCACAATTTCCTCTGTAACCATAGAGATTTTTTTAATCATTGATGTTAACAGAATCGTCACCTATAAAGTAAGAGATGACATATTTTTTATTGTCATACATATAAGATCTTAGCATATGCCTAAAATTTTGGTTTAGATGATTACCTTGTATGTGATAAATTGATGAGAAACTTGGATGAGTTTTTATAGCTAGGGGATTTATAATAATTTATATTAGTTATTTGAAAATTGCTATACTACAACTAACCTAATCAAGAATCACAAGATATTACAAGTAAAAATGGTGTGTTGAAAGGGATAAAAAGATCCAAGAGGATGACATGATGATAAAGTAATAGGTGGTTTTCATTATCCGTGTGAATAAATTGTTTTACCAAGCTAGTTTACCTAGTAGTTTCTATTCATGTGTTAAGTTTACTCAGGTCTTAGGAATCTTTCTATAAGTATTAGTTGTCATAAGATCTTATCTTATCTTTTGTCATTTACTTTTTGTGTCCCAAGTCATTTAATATTTGTTGTCTTATATCATAGGATTAAGACACTTTTCATGATCTTGTTTAATCCTATCTCTCACCTTGCCTATATAAGCAATACCTCTTGTACATTATAATAATAGGGGTTTGTACACTTTGCATCAATATATTAAGAAAGATATTATCTTTCCATACTCTCTTGTGGGAGGTTATTTGGTTTTGCAGGCGATCCTAAGATATTGGATTTCACTATCAATTCCTACATGGTATTAGAGCTCTAGATTTACAAACCTCTTCTCAAATTTGAAGATGATTTGGGCATTAAATTTTGTTGGTGCACTTTGAGACAAAATAGACCTCACCATTGACTCTAGAAGGCCCAAAAACCTTTATTTTGATATAAAATTTACTTGATATTTGGGCAACAATTTTTTTTACCATTTTTGGAGTTTTCAAATATTTTAACAAAAAAGATTGTAATTGTATGGAATTCATATGGTCAATACCATATGGTGGATCATAAAAGTCATATGCAGGTAGGTCAATAATATAGTTTGAGGATTTAACATGTTCATGTGAATATTCATTGTGTTAGTGTTGACACTTGTATCACCTTTATGCGAGAGCAAGTACAAAGGTCTAGAGGTTTTAATAAATAATAATAATTTTTATTGTGTTGAGTTAGTTTTTAAGCACTAGTTCCTAGTTTTGGTTTTCCTCAGTGCTTAATCATATTGGGCCTAGAGAGGGGCACTAAACTGTGAACACTACTAGGTGGATGCATGTCTCACCCACCACCCAATAGCCAACACATTTTTTAAAATTATACAAAATCTGGACACTCAGATGGATGACAGACAACCAACCCCCAAGGGGCCAACTTTTTTCCCTTGATTCCCTAATAAGGTATTATCTTTTTTCAAATTGCCATAACTTTCCACTTGGGTGTCGAAATCCTACAAACAATATATTAACGAAAACTTGGTTTCAATCACTTTGCAATGGTGTAGGCCATTTTGCCATATTTTGTTGTTGGCGTATTTATAGCCTATTAAAGCCAAATATATTTTTTTAACTCTTGAGCTCGTAACTTTTGGCTAGTTCCTTAATTTTTTGTGATTCTTGTGATGTTGGAAAGATATTTCGGAGCTCATCATAACTATCCATGCATTTTCCCTTGGTTTTGCCTCAAATATATTTTATTTATTTATTTTGTTTTCACATTCTTGTTGATTACTTGGATTTTTTGGCACTTGGAAACCTTTTGTTTGCATGAGATGAATTATTTTGAGTTGTTATTTATGTATTTCTAACATTTTTTCCTTTATGGATATTTTAATCATTTTTTGAATGCACTTTCTTATTTGTAGATGCACTGAGATAAAGTGCCACTCTTGTGCATGCTTCTAATCATTTTACACATCATGTTGTGTCATATTTTATAAACACTATGTTATAAAGTCCCATGGGGGGTTGTGTAGTCCCTTAATTTTTTCATCACATTTTTAAAGTGAGTGTCTCTCAACAACAATGAGTCTTGGTGGTTCTTGCCTCATGTGTGTGTGTGCCTTGGTTTGAACACCCTTTTTCATTTGCAAGTACTCTCTTATGCACTTTTAAATGTTGTTTCTTCTCCTTCATGCACTACATGGTGACACATAGTTTCGTTGGACTTGTCATGCCTCTCTCTCGTCAACATTGTGGGAGGGTATCATATTATTTTTTCTAATACTTCCTTGGTTTCACTTTAGAGTGACCTATGCATCTAGTATTTATTCCTATGTACTGGGCGAATGCAACAGCTAGTTACCCATGCATCTCAGTGAGATGGAGCACTTACCATATAGACACTATTATATTCCTATTTTAGGGATGCAACCTTCCATTCTTAGTTAATCAATGTTCTTCAAACTATTGACACTTGCATTTTCAACTTGTAGTTTACTCTTGCATAATTGGTTGAGTAGTGTCATTGGGATCACTCGTGCAGATTCATGTGGCATTTGTATCTTCGACCATCAGATGCTTTTTCCTTTACTTTCCATCTAATCATTGTTCAAGTAGTGTCATTTGGGTCACTCATATAGATTGTTGTCTTCTTGATCTTGATCATCATCTTGATTTTAGAGGAGGTTCTTTAGTTTCAACACTATAATAGTCACCTTTCGATAATTGTCTACAACTTCTTCACGTTTTAGTGGTTTTCTTAATGTTCCTATTTTTGGACATTGTTTTGAAGGCTTCTTAGTCCTTCACTTGCATTTCTCTCTTTTGGAGAGGAGTTTTCTCCAATAAGGTTTTTGTCCTTTTCGTTGTTTGTAAGAGATAGTTTGTAAATGGGTACCTAACATGGCCTAATAGTTGGGATCTATCATCCATGCATCTTTTGTATTGCATTGGTTTGTTCCTTCCTAAGTTTCACTTAAGGGGGTGTTGGTGTGAAAATAAGGTGTTTTACCCAACTATTTCACCTAGTAGTTCTTATTCACATGTTAAGTTTACTTATGTACTAAGAATTTTTTAGAAGTATAAGTTTTTATAATATTTTATCTTATCTTTTGTCATTTACTTCTTGTTTCCTGGGTCATTTAATATTTGTTACGTTATGTCATAGGATTAAGACACTTGTCATGATCTTGTCTAATCCTATATCTCACCTTGCCTACATAATCACGACCTCTTATACATTATAATCATAAGGGTTTGTACACTTTGCATCAATATATCAAGAAAGCTATTATCTTGAAATACTCTCTTATGGAAGATTATTTGGTTTTGCAGGTGATCCTAGGATATTGGAGTTCAATATCAACTCCTACGTTAACAACCATCCAAGGATATCAGTATTTCTCTCAAAGAACTATCATTATGATTATATCAAAATAGACAAAAATAGTATATGCCCTTATACAAAGACACAAAAATGATAAGGTGAATCAAAATCCAAGGGGAGATATATATCAAACTCTGGCACATCCATAGACAAGATGGAATTTCCTAAACTTTTAAAGCATCTCTAACTACTCTATTTTCTTTTCTCTCTTGAGTGTCTACTTTAGTCTATATTTTTTATGAGCTTTATGTATTTCCTAAAACTCAATCTTCTAGGGTACAAATCTCCTACTTATAATGGATGGTTTTCAACTTAAGAAACTATTCAAGGATCGAACTTGGAAAAGATAGCTTGCTCATTATTATATGTTTAGTCAAATGACTATTTACTCCTCGAAGAAACATGAGAGTCTATACCTACAGTTTATGAAAATTGTATGCTTTAATGAACTTCTTGATAAACATGGATAGAGGATTATTATCATTTAGATTATTTTCAACATAACTATGTTATATGCAAATTAATTATTTATTAAAATTAAATTGAAACAATTATTCAAGATAGCAAGTTTTAATCTTCTTAATCATTTGGATTGCCTATATATTATGGCCATTTACAAGTGTCTCAAAATAAAGGTGTACACTTAAAAATGTAACATGATCCCATTAGTTAGTATACCTATTAAAGATACTATTCATCCCACTCTAATACTTTTGTAATTTTAAAAAAACTACCAATATCTAGATCTAATATCTATAAAGTAGATTTTTTTCATATCATTGTTTACGATATTCCATATGGATCATTGGAAAATAAAAAATATGCATTAAAAGTACATTAAAGGTATAATTAATTATTGTATTTATTATAATTGCACCAAGAATAAAATTTATTTATTTATTGTATTACTAACTATGTTGGTAATCATATTGACAATGTGTTAATGGCTATGCTAGCAATCATATTGATAATACATATAACTCAAACTATGTCTTCAAAATAATGGTACAGGTGCTACTATATGGATGGATTAATATTTAAAATAATTGAATACAAAAACAGTTATAAATGAATCAATGTGACTTAGGATATCAAGGGAAGAGATTCATTTAGGTACTAGTAAAAGTAACTCTTTATTATATGATAATCAAAGTTATTTACTCTTGCCAAATACTCTTGTTCAAACATGAAAAAATGAATCACATTAAATTTTATGGGAATTTCATTTAAGGAATTTTTTTTGTCATAAAAATACTCTCTAGTTTTATTAGATTGTTTATCGTGTAGTAGATATACTACGATTAAGAAGAGTTAGGTTGGAATCTCAATAGTTATAAAATAAATCCTTTATGTAGTGCCTAGATATTAGAAAGCTTAGCCTCATAGAGTTATTGTTGAGGGGCAGTGTTCAAAACAATGATGCCTCTTAGTGGCTAAATTTGCATGTAAGACCTATGGGATTTTGTAAAAGCTATGAACATTGGATAAAACCTAAGGGCACATGTAAGACCTATAAGAATTTTTAAATGCTTTATATGTAAGTCTTGTAGGCACCACACATCTCTTCCTTTATATTTCATCTTCCATTTGTAAAATCATTGTATCTAAGACTCGAGAGCATTGTAAGACCTATTGGCATTATTTTTATAACAAGAAATTGAGAGGATAGTTTAAGGTGATTATGCTCCCACAAAAAAACTTTATAAGATGTTAATAAAATATCATTATGATGAAACTAAGATCTAAATTATGATAAGAGGCTTATCATGTAGTTTAGAATACATGGTCTTTATCTTGGTATATATTTTTATCCATGTATGTGCTTGTCAAAGAAGTCTTGTATTATTAAGGAGCTTCATCTTTTCTTCTAAAAAATTTGACAACATGAACCCCCTTATAAACATTAAGGAGTGATGGGCTTTATTTATGGCTAGTTTTCCTTCATTAGTTTATGTTTTTATCATTTCAATCTTCCAAGTTTCACATACATTCCTAAGACTTTATACATCTTTTATACCTTTCATGCACTTTAAACCAAACTTTAGTATGTGGAAATGCAAATATGATATGTTGACATTTGTATGTATGAATGTTCATGAGATTCAGTATGATTCTATGCTCAATTTATGATTGTTAATGATGTGTATGTATTAGGGATAAAACTAACTTCTTGCAGCTAGAAGAACAATAACCTACAACAACTAGATTCCAACCTGTGGTAAAAGGACTGCAGGCAGTTGTAGGGGAAAGGTCAGAATGGTTAAAGTGTGACAGTTCCAGAGAAGAACGAAGGCGACCATTGAATGGTAAATCGTGAGTCACCACAAGCACATTCCTATCAACCAAATAAGATGATTGCAAGAAGTATGTTATGAGAAAATTAACCCATGACATGACATTCCCCATGAAACACATATATGTCGTGGCGGGTAACTGTTAGGGAAAAGTTCCAGCTTAATTTCTCTTTTGTTTTTCAATTATGGTTTTTTGTTACAAAGACTAAGTCCTCTCCATGTCTTTGAGAGAGAGGACAAATATATTATGGTTTTATTTTAAGTCCTAGAATGAATAAGACTCCTTGTAGACCCTACATAGTGGGATCTATTGTGACGAGTGAATCTAGTTAGTTAGTTGATTGTTGTTAGTTTCTATTATCAGTTGAATAATATATATGTATTGTTGAATGATAAATTTTTAGTATATTATTGTCAGAGTTTAGAGTTTTCATGCAATAAAGGATTTAGTTCAATATCATAGTTTGTTGATTAAGTAGTAAGTGTTGACATCTGTCAAGTGGAAGTAGCAACTCAAGCAAGGGCCACTTGAGGTACTTTTATCCACTCTATTTTCCTGTTATTAAATTAATTCATGCATTGTTGAGTTTAGTTAAGATAGTTTCCAATTTCATGCATGTGGAATTCATGAATATTATTATGTAATTGAATTGGATTTTGTAGCTTAATGTGTGTTTCATACTCCTGAAGTAATCAATTATAGTTTAGTATTAGAAGTTAATAGCCTCAATCTTAAGTGATAAGCACCTGTAGCATAAGCAAAAACTTAAGTTTATTCCCTTATTTTGCAAGTTAAACACATTCATTTCATTTTTCCACATTTTACCATTTTTTGTACATGTGTAATCACCCATACTCATTGATATAGGGCATGTTAGAATCCTTGAATGCATATATAGTGCCAACACTATCAAAAGATTATGAAGCCTTGGTTGATAATTAAATGAGGCCTCTCATGGAAGATGAACTATTTAGTTAGGAAGCCATCCTCTAAATTGTGTGTCTACTTGTAGCAGCAAGTTAATCAAACATTAAAGAATCCCTACATTTTTTGGTCTCATTTTTGGGGGTGGTGCTAAGTTCAGGATTCTCCTATGTATTTTCAATTCTTTTCAAATATTTCCTAGTTTAGCAATTATATTTTCAACATTAGGGTAAATAGGTTTTATCCATCAACACAACACAAGTTAATAACAATGTGCAAGAACTGTTGAACTATAAATTTATAAACATCACATGCAGAGGCAATGAACTGCTTTGTGAAGATTTCTCCCCTTAGCACATGAAGTATTGGAGGATATTGGTGAACAAAGTGAGGGTATTCCTAAAGAAGAATCATCCCTGACACTAGTACCTAGACTAGACGCATAGGAGACTTCCCACGTACACATAAGCATCGTGGTTGATGCAGTAGTAGAAGATTCACCAGAGCATGTAACATTTGAGTTCCCCATAGCCAACTAGGAAAGGGTTGTTGCTTTGAAGAACATACCTCCTTCAACACTGCTTGTCTTATATGAGCTTGTCATAGAGTGAAAGGAAGTCGGGTCAGTGGAAACAAATTCCTACACTAATCTAAGTAGGGGAGAGTTACAAAAAAATATTTAACACCTTATTTTGTTACAATAAGAGAAACACATACATAGAATAGAAGATAGAACAACAAGAATGCATAAAATAGTGACACCAAATATACATGGGGAAAACCCTTTCAAGTTAAAAACCCCACCCTCCAAAAGCACAATACTTCTCTATTATATCAAATAAGAGTTACAACATATCTTCAGTACAAAGCTTCTACATAAGTGCTTCAAGACGAACACCTATTTTGGAGTGATATCGGTAACACTTCATTACCTGCAAAGAAACTATGCATTCTACAATGTAAGGAACTTAATATATAGGGTGATACAAGCTTCAAGAAGCATCTAGAAGGAGAGGGGCATCCAAATCCACATGGCACAATATCCCACGCCATAGACATGCATTTGGACACATGTACAACATTCTCTTACACCCCTTGCAATGGTCAAACATGCAAATATTCTTCTTCCAAGCTTGGGAACATAGACTATACTAAAAATAGCTTATAACAGATGCCTTACACATCTTACAACTTTCATAGAATTTGTCATAGCTGACAACACTTACAGTTGTAAGAGAATCTGTCATAACTATCTAAAAATAGTTGATTCTCTTACATTCTATCATAACCCAACTTGGGCACCAACTTTATCCATGCATGAAGATGCATTATGACATGTCATAGAATCTATCATAGGTCAAATATTCCAAAGTGGGACGCCTGTTTCCACTTGGGATGATGATGTGTCATCTAGTCACCTCCAACGGGGATGCTACCCAGCTGGTGGGTCCCAATTTATGACATGACACCATAGGCAATTAAATAATACAAATAAATACATTAATTACATCAATTAAATTAATATCAAGACTCTAAGGTTGAGACACCTTAATCCCAACATTCTCCCACTTGTCAAAGACTTGTTGAGATTCGTACGAAATCATCTGCTCAGGGCCCTAAGGCCCATGGAATCAGAACACCATTTGAACTTCTTCGTACTCATTTGTTTTGTTAGTGCATTTGCAACATTCACCAAAGTGTCAACCTTCTCTAAGTTCACCTTTCCATCTTATACCATATCATGAACAAAATGATACTGAACATCAATGTGCTTTGTTTTGGCATGGAAGGTAGGATTCTTTGCTAGGAAAATCGCACTTTGACTCTCACAACAAACAGTAATTTGTCTTGCATCTAAACCAATATCAGAACACAATTTCTTAAGACAAATAGCTTCCTTACAAGCATGAGTGGCTACCATATACTCTACCTCTATCGTGGAAAAAGCGACTAAAACCTACCGCTTACTCATCCAACTGATAGCACCACCAAAAACAATAAACATATAACCACTCCAGTGGATCTTCTGCTATCAATGTCACCTACCCAATCTGAATCCACATATCCTTGAATGCTCACAGAATGCTAAGGTCTAGTAGTGTAATCATGAAAACATAAGGCATACTCGAAAGTACCCCATAAATATCTGAACACTCTCTTAACCACATCCCAATGCACCCATCTACGATTAGCCATAAAACGGCTAAGGACTCTGACTTCTAGGGAAATGTATGGTCTCATACACACCATCACATACATCAGACTACCAACTGCACTCGCATATGGTACTTTGGTCATGTCCTCCATCTCAATAGGAGATTTTGGACAATCATTCACAAAAAGTTTCATCCCCTGCATCACAGGAACAACTAACTGTTTGTAATCTACCATGTTGAATCTCTCCAACACTGAGTTCAAATACTTGCTTTGGATTAACCAAAGCTTTTTGTTAGCTCTATCTCTCATGGCTGCCATTCCTAGAATGTACCTAGCTGCACCTAGTTCTTTCATCTCAAATTGTGTTGACAATTGAAACTTCAAATCTGAAATCATACTTTTGCTATTCCCAATAAACAACATATCATATATGTATAGGACAATAATGAGAATGCAACCATTATTAGTTTTAAAGTATACACAATGGTCAGATTTAGATATCTGAAATCCCAATGACAACACATAAGTATCAAACTTCTGATACCACATTCTAGGAGTTTGTTTCAAGCCATAAAGAGACTTCTTCAATTTGCAAACCAAATTTTCTTTACCTTTCTCAATGAAATTCTCTAGTTGTGACATGTAAATCTCTTCCTCCAAATCACCATCAAGGAATGTTGTCTTCACATCCATATGTTCCACTTCAAAGTCATATGTTGCTGCAAGTGACAACAAAAGCCGGATAGATGTTAGCTTTTCTACAAGAGAGAATATCTCCCCATAATCAATTCCCTCCACCTGAGAAAACCCCTTAGCAACCAACTATTCTTTATACTTCTCAACATTGCCATTAGGACCACACTTTTTCTTAAAAAACCATTTACAACCAACAGGTTTACATTCAGTAGGCAAAGGTACCTGATCCCAAGTCTTGTTTTTCTTTAAAGAAGCCATCTCTTTGTCCATGGATTGCATCCAAGAATCTAAATCACTCATACCCCATGCCTCTCTAACCATCCTAGGCTCATCAGTGTTAGCAATCAAGGCAAAAATGAAATTGGAATCCAATAATGAATAACCAAACCTTTCCAGTTGCTGCCTAACCTGTGTAGACCTCCTCAAAGGCTAAGGTTGAGGTTCTCCTTCTTCTTCATAACTTTAAGAGATACTTGAGCTCTCCTCATCGTCAAGTCCAACATGAGTACATAGTTCTTCTTTCTTCGGAGTAGGTGGAATTTGAACTACCTCCTTATTTTGTTTCTCCTCATTTCTTGGTTGCAGCTCAACAATAGAAGGTTTCATCTCTCTGAAGATCACACTTCTACTGTAAAAAAACTTTTGAGCTTCTGGATCCCAAAGCTTGTACCCTTTCATACCAACACCATAACTGATAAAGATACACTTAACAACCTTGTTCTCCAACTTAGACCTCTTCTCAATTGGAACACGAGCATAAGCTTCACAACCAAATACTCTAAGATGTCTCATAGAAGGCTTTTTACCAGACCATGCCTCCATGGGTGTCTTTCCAACAAGTGCTGATGTAGGAGATCTATTGATCAAATAACATGCAATGGCTACCACTTCATCTCAAAACTTTTACTCAAGGCTAGCACCACTCAACATACTCCTAGCCCTCTCCATCAACATTATGTTTATCCTCTCTACAACTTCATATTGTTGTGGATTATAGGGAGTAGTTTTATGTCTCTCAATCTCATGCTCTTAATAGAGCTTGTCAAACTCTGCGAAACAAAACTCACCACCATTATCAGTCCTCAAACATTTAATCTTTCTACTAGTTTGATTTTCTACCAAGACCTTAAACTCCTTAAACCAACTAAATACTTTAGCTTTACTTTTGAGGAAATAAATGAATGTCCTACTGTAATCATCTATGAAGGAAATAAAATATACAAATTTTGATAATGAAGGAACATTTACAAGACCAAAAACATCTCAATGAACATAGTCCAAAACCCCATAAGACTTATGAGAACTAGAGTAAAAAGAAACACGGTGTTGTTTTCCATATACACAATGTTCACAAAGTCAAACTTGAGATTACAATCATCAAGGCCTTCAACAAGGCTCTTATTTTTCAGGGTACTGAGACCCTTCTCACCAATGTGACCGAGTCATTGGTGCCATAACATTGTCTTCTCTACAATAAGATTTATTTCCATGGAATGAGCACCCTTAGGTACCCAAAATGCATGGCCATCAATGTAGCTGCAACATGCTTACTCTCTGCATGATCTAATGGCGAGGATGAAGAATCCAAAGATCTCTTCTTTGATATATCAGAAGAACCATTGCACTGTACAATGCATGCATCAAGCTAAAATAAAATTCCAATATGAACACCATTAGACAACACCATAGCCCTTCTAGTCATCTTACATCCTCCACCAGAGAAAACAACTTGCACTCCTGAATCATTCAATTTACTTACAAAAAGTAGGTTTTGTGCCAAACCCGCAATATTCAAGACACCATTAATCCCCTTCACTATTCCATTAGGAAATCTGATTTTGAATCTTCCATGGCCAAAAATCTTCAGGTGAGAGTCATCAGTACACCTCTCCACTATTGTAATCCTCATACTTTGAGAACCAATCTCTATGAGAATTCATGTGAAAGGATGCACCTGAATCTATCAACCACACATCATTCGATGCATGGGTTTCCAAGGCTACAAAAATGCTTCTCCATCATCTTGAGATGATTTCTCATATTCAAAATTAGAGAAAGACTTGTTTTTCTTCTTCTTCTCCTTCTTGTAATCTTTTCAAATGTGACTAGTTTCACTAGAGTTCCAACATTTTTCCTTAGAATTCTTACGAGGAGACTTAGATCTCCCTAGAGACTTTGAATTAGATTTCTTGTCTTTCTTTTTGTCTCTCTCCCTTGGTCTTCCACGAATTGCAAGGGCCTCCTTGGCCATCTCAGAAGACTTCCTTCACATCTCTTTAGATAATAATGAGGCAACAACCTCATCCATCTTGAAGGTGGAAGTAGTGCTTCCAATAGCCATTACTAGGTGATCCCAAGAGTCCGACGACAAACACAAAAGAAGTATGCAATGGTCTTATTTATCAATCTTCTCTCCAACGAAACCCAATTGTGCAACCAACATGTTAAAAGAGTTTAGATGATCTGCCACGGATCCTCCATCTTCCATTTTCAGAGAATACATCTTCTTTCTCAAGAAAAGCCTGTTTACCAGGGATTTAGCCTAATAGACATCACCAAGCTTCTTCCATAGAGAAGCACAATTTTTCTCTTCATGGACATTAAGGAGGACTGAATCAACCAAAAAGAGTCTAATAAGACCCTTGGCTTTCCTATCTACGAGATCCCAATCCTCTTGTTTTATGCCTTGTGGCATGGTTCCAAAAATTGCAAGCCATAGATCACGATCTACGAGCATGTCTTTCATTTTGAGCTTCTAAAGTTCAAAATTACCGTCGTTAAATTTCTCCATCTCAATCCTCCTAGATGTTCTTGCCATCTCTTTCCTGCAACAAGGTAATAAAACACACACTTCTGCAAAACTCCTACTGAAACAAAGATTAGCTCAAAAAACCCTTCTAACCCAACAAAGGAACCAAGGTTGGTCAGACTCTGATACCAACTAGAAGGAAGTCAAGTGAGCGAAAACAACTTCCTACACTAATCTAAGTAGCAGAGAGTTACAAAAAATTCTTCAACACCTTATTTTGTTACAATAAGAGAAACACAACATAGAATAGAAGATAGAACAACAAGAATGCATAAAACAATGACACCAAATATACATGGGGAAAACCCTTTCGGGTAAAAAACCCCACCCTCCAAAAGCACAGTACTTCTCTATTATATTAAATAAGAGTTTCAAAATATCTCTAAGTACAAAGCTTCTACACAAGTGCTTCAAGACGACTGTTCTGGAGTGATATTGGCAGCACTTCGTTACTTGCAAACAAACTATGCATTCTACAATGTAAGGCACTCAATATATAGAGTGATACAAGCTTCAAGAAACATCTAGAAGGAGAGGGGTGTCCAAATCCACATGGCACAATATCCCATGCCATAGAAATGTATTTGTACACATGTACAACAGTCCCTTACACCCCTTACAATGGTCAAACATGCAATATTCTTCTTCCAAGCTTGGGCGCCTAGACTATACTAAAAATAGCTTATGACAAATGCCTTACACATCTTACAACTGTCATAAAATATGTCATAGTTGACAACACTTACAATTGTAAGAGAATCTGTCATAACTGTCTAAAAAAGTCAATTCTCTTACATCCTGTCATAACCCAACTTGGGCACCAACTTTCTCCATCCATGAAGATGCCTTATGACATGTCATAGAATCTGTCATAGGTCAAATATTTCAAAGTGGGACATCTATGTCCACTTGGGATGATGATGTGTCATCCAGTCACTTCCAATAGGGATGCCACCCAACTGGTGCATCCCAATTCATAACATGACATGATAGGAAATTAAATAATACTAATAAATACATTAATTACATCAATTAAATCAATATTAGGACTCTAAGATTGAGACACCTTAATCCCAACATAAAGGACCCAAATACATTTCTTTTTTAGTTTGACGTGTTATGTCAAAGTTATGACTATACAATAGATGCTCATAGACTCAAATTGTTTCCAACAGCACTGGAAAATGCTACTCTGAGATGGTTTATGGGCTTGGGAAGAGATGTTGTTTCCAATTGGAGCATAATGAAGACAAAGTTCCTGGAGAAGTACCAAGATTACTGCAGAGGCATGGATAGAAAGAGGGATGACATAGACATATTTAGGATGTCATAGAAAGAGGATGAATCATTGGCAGATTATATTGAGAGGTTTTAGTTCTACCTCAAGAAATCCCATCGAAATAGACTCTCTGATGAATCCTTGAAATTGGTATTCTTAAGGGGAGTTAACGAAGACTGTATGGATGCACTAAACCTCATTGGGGAAAGTGACATCTCACATTTACCATTTGATGATATTTGTAGAGTATGTAGAAACTATTCTAGGCCTTTTAGCAAGAAGATAAGAGGATACAAATATCTTCTCTCAACAAATCATCTAATGGAGTTTCAACGGTGGCGCTGAGCAATCTTCTATCAAACATGGAGGAGGACATCATTAACCACTTGGCTACACAACTTGATACCCTCCCTATCAAGAAAAAGTAAGAGGAGGCAAAAAAATCCCTCACAAAATACCGCCCACATTGTAGAAAAAAGAAAATAATTGCATGTGCAAGAAGTTGGCCAGTATTATTGAAGATAATAAACAAGGGAAGCCAAAATTTCATGCCTTGGAATATGAAGATTGTTAAGTGTTTTACATAGCTCAATGAAAACTATGGTAGCCAAGACAAGGTATTCCCCAAGATCCCTTGAACTATAATATGTCATTTCTAGTTAATAATGCAAATTTCCCTATTTCGAACCCTCAATCTTGGACCAATGTGCAAAACTCACAATGGCCAATGCCTCGATCCAATTGGAATCAACAACAACAAAACGTGTGGCCACCACAAAATTACTAAGGATATAATTATAAATCTCAGTGGTCACCCCAACAAATCAATGGTAACCTCAATGGCAAAGAGGTCAGCAATGACAAAATCAAAATCTTAACTATCAGTAGCCATAATAGCCCTTGCAGCCATAATGTAGAACCCTTTAACAACTGCACTAATTCCACCAAGAGCACCTTAATTTATGGCACAACCTACACCTAACCCAAATAATAATCCTGTCCAATAGGCTTATGCTAATGACACCATACAATACCCCACCTATGGGGTTGAAATGAGTGATGTACACCTCAAATCAAGGAAAATGTTAGTTGGGCCTTCATCTCCTCATATCACTGAATTTATTGATGAGGAACTCCCAACAGAGCCTATGGACAAACAACCTAAGGAACTTGAGTCAAATTAGGTCAACCTAACAACCACGAGTCTAGAGCCTCCATTCCTTGAGAGATTAATAGAACAAAAACATCATTCACAAGCTGAAATTGATCTATTGAGATATCTCAAGTTTGTTTGCATCAAGATACCCCTTATTTAGGCCATTAAAGAAGTACCCATTTACACCAAAATAGTGAGAGATTTATGCCTCAAAAATCCAAGCAAGAAACATAAGGACCCTCAAATTGTGCATGTCTTAGGACAACTTGCAGACATTATGTTGGGAAATATAACTATCCTGAAGTATGTAGACCATGAGAGCCCTGTAGTAGATGTCAAAGTCAATGGTACTCTCATTAAGAATACCTTAATTGACCTTGGGGCAGCCATTAATGTAATGACCAAAGAAACCATAAAATTATTACAACTAATTAAGCTTAGACCTACACCTATTATGCTACAATTAGTAGATAGGTCCACAATCAAGCACGAGAGAATCATAAAAGACTTGGTAATAACTTTAGACTCATGGGAGTATCCTATAGACTTTATGGTGTTGTAGCCTAAAGCTAATCTTGTGTGATATCCTCTCATCTTAGGGAGACCTTGGTTAGAAACTATAGATGAATTTATAGGTTGCAGGTCTGGGAACATGATCATTTCCAATGGAGATTTGGAGCAAGCTGTATGGCCTACCCTAGATGAGGAATATTGGTACTCCTTATAAACTTTAATGACTATTAAAAGTAGTCCCTTGTTAGAAAACCAAGATGAAGATGGACTGATTGTAAACATTATGCAGAATAATTATTGTAGGGACCCACAACAACATGACTAATATCTAACATGTTTGTAAGACCCCCTACAAAACATAATTCTCACCAATACATCTGATTCCATTTCATAAATTTTCCACACCTTGTTGCCACATCGTTGTATTCCAAAAATAGTAGGTCTTGACATTTCATCTGTTCAGACATCATCCTTGACTTTAGAGATTATGCCAAATATGACACTAAATGTAAATAGTTAATTGACTGTTGCATAATAAACCCCACTTTTAAATGTGTTTCAAGCACACACAATTGCATTTGCATGGGATTAATATGACATGAAGGGTATAGACCCAAACCTATGCATGCATCATATTTACATCAATGACGTCTATAAACCAACTAAGCAACCCCAAAGGAAAATGAATCTTGTAGTCCGTGACATAATCAAAGGAGAATTACAAAAGTTGTTGGATGCAGGATTCATCTACCCAATATCTGACAGTTAGTGGGTGTCTCTACTAGTGATTTTACCTAAGAAAGGAGGGAAATGGAGAGTGTGTGTAGACTACAGTGAGTTGAAAGCAACAACTAGGAAATACCACTTTCCCCTTCCATTCATTGACCAAGTACTAGATTTACTAGCAGGAAAGCAATACTTTTCCTTTTTGGATGGCTTTAGTGGATACAATCAGGTTAAGATAGCCCTGGAAGACCAAGGCAAGACAACCTTCACATGTCCTTGGGGTACATATGCTTACTTTGTCTTACCATTTGAGTTATGTAATGCACTTGTCACCTTCCGAAGGGCAGTATTGAGCATATTCTCAAACTTTGCACATGATTCCATGGAGGTTTACATGGATTATTTTACAACTTATGGGAATACCTATGAAGAAGCACTTTCCAATTTGGAGAAAGTACTACAAAGATTTCAAGATCATCACCTATCCTTGAGTCATGAAAAATGCTTCATGATGATGACTGAGGGAGTAGTTTTGGGGAATTTTGTGTCCAATAAGGGAATCCAAGAAGACCCCAACAAAATTGAGATAATATCAACATGGCTTGTACCCCAGAAGCAAAAGGATGTTAGAAGCTTCCTTGGCCATGCTGGGTACTACAGAAGATTCATCCAAGATTTTAGTAAACTTGCAACACCACTATTTTTCTTGTTGTCTAAGGATGTAGAGTTTAAATGGATACTTGCTTGTCAACTCTCCTTTGAAGCTCTCATGGTAGCATTAACCAAAACCTTGTATTAAGAGGACCAAACTGGAATTTACCTTTCCATATCCATATAGATGCTTTTGATTTTGCAAAAGGATTTATGCTAGGACAAAAGGATGGAAACCTTGAGTATGCCATTTATTATATCAGTAAAAATCTTCAAGGGGAAGAACTCAACTATATAGTAACTAAGAAGGAGATGTTAGTAGTGGTTCATGCAATCAATAAATTCAGATATTACATTATAGGGTATTATATATTCATACATACTAACCATACAACAATAAGGTATCTAATGAACAAACCAATAGTTGGTGGCAGGCTTGTAAGTTAGTTACTGCTACTTTAGGAATCTGATATAACTATTGTGGACAAGCTACGAAAAGCCAATGTAGTAGTAGATTTCCTCTCTAGATTGCCAACCAAATTGGAAGATGTTGTAGATGATTCATTCCCATATGAGCACCTATTTTCTCTCTCTTTGCATACACCTTTGTATATAGACATAGCCAACTATCTGGTAGCATGGAAAACACCACCACATCTCTCACCAAGGGAGAAGAGGCAATTAGTTCAAAAAAGTTTTCCTTACTCATGGATAGTTGGATATTTATTCTATACAAGGCCTCATATCATAATGAGAAGATGAATCAGAGAAGATGAAGTATATGATATCCTTAGAGCATGCCACGATCAACCTTGTGGGATACACTTTCCAGCAAAGAGGATGATTCTTGAGATTTTAAATGCTGGCTATTATTGGCCAACACTTCATAAAGATGCAGTCAATTATGTTGAACACATTAGAATACTAAGAGGGGGGTGCAACAATATACTTTAAAATTCGATCCTAAAAAACTATTATTGAAGTTAAGTTATAATAATTTTGCATTCTTACACTTAATGAAAACATGAAAGCAAATATGTACACACACAAGAACACAAATGACACCATATTTACATGGAAAACCTCACAAGGGAAAAAACTATAGTGAGAAATACTACTAGGAGCTACTGTGCTAATCCAGCCCCACAAGTAAAAACAATTTACAATTTGATTTTGGGCTACAACCTAAGGAAGCAACTACTCCTTGATTTTGATTTAGGGGCTTGCACCCAAGGAAGCTACTACTCCCTAATTGAAAGAAAGAACAATTGAAATATGACTAATATTATGGCTTCAACCACTGATAGTCATCAATTCTGCACATTAGATCTGTAGTGGACCTTGTCACTCTCTACTCATGCACTCATACATCTTCACACACATCATTCAACATCTCCACAACTTTGATCTTCAATATATATTACCTGAACACTTTGCAATTACAAATTCAGTTGGCCACAACAAAAAATAATGAAACTTGTAACATGTTAGCCTATATCTCCATTGGTGGTATATAAAAATGATAAAAAAATATTTACATTTCACCTACATTAGTCGACATGACTCATAAAACATCTACAAACACTTCTTAGACTCTGCATAAACAAAAACTACAAATCTGAAATCAGACTACATATTAGAAATTCAAGAGAGTTATTATCAGCTTTAATTATCCAATATCTTATTATATATCTGTGATTGTTCATTTATCATATCTATTGAAAACTTTAAATCAATTTTAGTAAATCTACTTCGAATGTTCCTACAGGGGACACTACACCTAACCATGAGCTCCAACGCCTAAACAACAAGTGTCTTCTAAAAAATAATTTGACCATAAAGAAGCATGAAAGAACATTATTTTGACCCCTTCCATACTTGAGCATTGATGATTCATGATTTTGAGTGTAAGAATGAGTGAAAACACGAATAAAATATGCTAAAATCACATCCTAGAGGTGTCATTGTGACAAGAAGAGGGGCTACAAATAATGAATGAAGTATGGGCACTATATTCCTTCATGGATTCATGCTAAAATATATTAAATTCCTTAGAAAGGTTCATAGATTGAAACAAAAGGTAGTTGCAGGACTTAATCACTTTGCAAAGGAGGTAGGTGCAAAAATGACATGGTGCCAACTCTTGTTGACTTGCAAAAAATCAACTTTGACCTAAAGGAAGGAAAAGGGAACCTATCAAGGGTTCCCATGATTCCAAGAACCACCAAAAGTTCTGACAACTATTCTCCCTTTCCTTCGTTTCATCTCTCTTTCCATCCTGCTCTTTACCCTTATTATCGGGGCTTGGAGAGGTAATGAGAATCTATCAGGGATTCCTTTGGATCTCAAAGCCAAAATAACTTTCAACCACTTGTAATTTTCTTTCTAGACACTCCTCTGTTATGGAATCTATGGGAATTGAGAACCAATGGTTCTTGGTTCCTATGGAACCCCCGACCACTTCATCTTATATTTTTCCAAGGGTGGGATAAAATCCACTGAAGGTTCCATAAGACCCATGAACTAATGGTTCTTGGTGCCTAAGAAATATTTGACAAAGGGAAATAAGCTATTTGAGGTTTCATAGGAACCAAGAACCAAGGTTCCTAATGCCTATGATAACTCCAACCACTCCTAATTAGTCAATTTTAGAATTTTTATTTTGAGGAATTGACTGAAATATAAAGTTAAAAGGAGCTATTAATGATGCAACATAAAAGACACAGACCCAAGCAAGACAACCCATTTAAAATATTTCATATTAGCTAAAATTGATGGGCAAACAAAAAGGAAAAGAGCATATCGTTAGAGAAGAATAGGGAAAAACAAGACATAAAAATGAGGTACCTACATAAGCTCTAGTTGGGGATGTGTGTCTCTTGTAGGTACAATGAGAATCCATATCTCTAGGAGGAAACCAAAAATGGAGAACAACAAGGACTAGGATTGAATCATACTTCACCATGACAAACAAGGGTCATAACTGCACAAAGGCAACAATATGTACAAGACAACATAACAAAACCACAACACAAGACATCCTTACCTTGATGTATTATAAAGGATTTGAGAACCTTACCCTTAGTTAAAATAGTGCTTGAGTTGTTGTCCATGAAATCTCCATCAAGGCTCATAAGGTAGAATGTTCCTTGACCACATCCTTCAATAATTTGATCAAGCTCAACCCATAGGGCATAAAATTTTCCATGTTTCCCCTTGTCTTTTGACCTAGAATCCTACATGAGGGTAAGATATATAGTATGAAAATACCTCTTGACAATCCTCTTATCAAAGAGATATTTCATATTTTTCCACCTCGACAAGTTCCTCTCATAGGAAACCATCCTTGTCTCCTCCAATTTGGTCAAATCATATATTATTTGGAAAATAAAACTTTCTTCTTCCCTTTCAATTTTTTGTAATAATTTGTAGGTTAGTAATTCAAGGCTGATTGTAAATTCAACCTCAATGCCATATACTAATTGAAATGGACTCTTCCTAATAGCCTTCTTGTAAGATACTATATCTACCCAGATAATGTTTTTAACTTATCATCCCATAATTTCTTATTTACGTCCATTTTTTATGATGTTCATGATGCATTTGTTGCTTGATTCAACTTGTCCATTTCCTTGTGGATGATAATGTGATGAATGTGTTAAAGAGATCCCATAATGTGAGCACATATCAACAAAATATTGATATTTGAAACACATTGCATTATCAACAAAGATTCTTGATGGTATACCAAACTTGATGATTATGTTATCAAGTAAAAATTCAATCACCACCTTTGAGGTTTTATTCCTTGAAGGTATTGCCTTCACCCATTTTGTAAAGTAATTAGTGGCCACCAATATCCACTTGTATCCATTGCTAGAATTTTATATTATTTCCCCTATGAAATCTATGCCCCATTTTTGGAATGGAGCCTTTGTTGAAATGGTAGTAAGGGGAATTACACCTATAGATTTCAAATTTCAATTTTTTTTTTGGTAAGAATCACACCCTTTCACAAACTTGGCCACATCCTTGAATAATGTGGGCCACTATTAAATCATTCTAGTATTATTATGAGCAATATTTTTTGATATATAATTCCCACCATATAATCCTTGGTGGCATTCCTCAACGACTCTTATAAATTTCTCTTCATCTAAACATTTCAGGAGCACATCATCAAGGTTTCTCCACATTAAATTTCCTTCAAGCAACACATGTAAGGAAGCTAAGGTAGTGGAACAAATTCCTACACTAATCTTGAGAGGAGAATAATGCAAAACTTTTATAGATCTTTAACAGTTATAGAAACTTAAGCAGAAATAAACATAAATATCATGCATACCATGACACAGTGATTTGCGTGGGGAAAACCCTTTCGGGAGAAAAACCCCAACTCCAAAAGCCGCCCAATATATTATTTAGTAAATCACAAAGATTACAATATACTTGTAGAGCAAGCTTCTCATAGGAGTATCACCACTTAGAGATCAAAAAACAACACGACTGCTATTAGACTCTCAGAATACATCATCGTCTCTCTCTACTATAGCCATAATGCAATGCTATCATAAAATAGGATTACATTCTAGGGAAAGATAGGCCAACAAAATATCCACCATTAGATCTAAAACCTAATAATTAACGGTCTAGATTTACAATGTATTATTTATCTAATATATGTCGGCCATTTTAGAAGTTTCTTGAAAAAGTTAACAAAAAATTGTTTACACGCATCCCACTCTCCTCCCTATGCCATTATATACACCTATCAGTGTAACGAGAAAATATATATACATCTTATCAAAAATAAATTGTTATATAATTGTAAGGTTGAGACACATTTTCCAATAAATCTCCTCATTATTGAACACCTTGCAAGAGCAATGGGAGGAAGTAAACATTATCTCTTAATTGCTAGGGGCCAAAAGGCCAATAGTCTCTGAACACCATCTAAAATTCTCTGTGCTCACAAGCTTAGTTAAAGAATCAACAACATTTATCAAAGTCTCTACCTTAACCAACTTCACCTTGCCATCTTCGATCATATCTCTAACAAAATGATATTGTACATCAATGTGT